>CM070028.1:8300921-8415921 GCA_036247105.1 Cirrhinus mrigala
CTCAGGACAAACAGCAGCAAAGTACGGTGCTTTCTGCAGATCAATGCTTCGAAATCACACAAACACACAAATACAGCCATGCTAACCCGTGCCGTTTTGACAGATGATGATGCAACATACCTGTTTCAAATGAGCTTGGAGTGAACAACATATGATGTTGAAAAAAAAATAAAAAATAAAATAGTAGGGATGAGGGGGTTTGAGGGGGTCTGGTCACCCTAATTAATGTTTTTGTTGTTTATGTCGGCATTCAAAAGGATGAAAGGGTAATACATGAACTTATTGAACTGCTGCTTCAAACAGAAACATTTAAGCGATCGTCTCTTAGTGGCCTACAAACGCTTCTCTAATTTAATTAATGAGGTGTACGAATTACTTTTTAAACACTCCCATTGGAGGAATCTGCCACTGGCCTTATTTCTCTTAAGATTAACACGAGGAACAACAAACAAGCTTCCGTTGTATAATAGAAGATAAAATCTCCTCATCCTTGAGTTTATTATAGTCCCTAAAACTGGACTTCCCTCAAGGGTGTTTCTAGCTCTTGCAGATTCCTTCAACTGCTGGAAAGCAACTCCACTTCCTGTTTCTGACAAGTGCTTTTTTATGCCAACTCATATCAAGTTCCTTAAGAAAAGTTACAGCAGCCTTGCCTCAAAAAGCCAAATGAACTGAGCTCCACAAAACACAAAAACAACATCTCCAGGCTTGTTGGAAAAACATGCCTGCGGCAACATTTCTGCAAAATGGTATTACGTTGCTTCTTGCACGTTTTGTGACAATGTCCGGGTGTCCAGTGGGTGGAGCTAAAAGGGCATTTAGTTTTATCCAAAATTGATAAATGTAAATCTGAAGGCGTTTTAATTATGTATCGAGGCAGTTCGGAAATGTCCAGTGAGTGGTGCTAAAAGGTTAATGTGCACTAAACCCTAAACATAACTGACTGACTGTTAACAAAAGCAAACATGAGATAAAAACCCCTTTGCTGAAGCAAACATACCATTTTACCTTGTTTCTACAAATGTTTGAGCTCTTTTGTCGCTTATGCAATATTGTACAAGGTGCGTTACCAAGCAAGTTTACTACATCAGAAAAGCCATATATAGGGGTTGGACAATGAAACTGAAACACCTGGTTTTAGATCACAATTAGTATGATATTGGGCCTCCTTTTGCAGCCAATACAACATCATTTCATCGTGGGAGTGACAAATACAAGTCCTGCAAAGCAGCCAGAGGGATTTTGAGCCATTTTCCTCTTGCAGAACAGTGGCCAGGTCACTATGTGATGCTGATGTGGGAAAACGTTTCCTGACTCGCTCCTCCAAAACACCCCAAAGTGGCTCAATAATATTCAGATCTGGTGACTATGCAGGCCATGGGAGATGTTCAACTTAATTTTCATGTTCATTAAACCAGTCTGTCACCAGTCTTGCTGTGTGTATTGGTGCATTATTATCCTGATACAGAGCACTACCTTCAAGGTACAATGTTTGAACCATTGGGTGCACATAATGAAACTTTACACTCTGCTCTAACTGGTGTAATGTACAATAAGTGAAGATTGGGCACCAGACAGCGCAAATATAGCCATGAGACCTCCAATACTATATTGGCGAGTGTTTCAGTTTCATTATCCAACCCCTGTATATGAAAGTGTTATTTGTGCCAGGTGCACTACCAAACAAATGCACTACATCAGAAAAGCCATACATATATACCTGTAATTCTGCACCAGGTGCACTACTGAGCAAACTTACTACATCAGAAAAGCCATATATATATAGAAGTGTAATGCTGCACCAGGTGCACTATCGAGCAAGTTTACTACATCAAAAAAGCTGTACATATGGAAGTGTAATGCTGTACCAGGTGCGTTAACGAGCAAATTTACTTTACTACAAAGTTTACTACATCAGAAAATCCATACATATATAAGTGTAAATGCTGCACCAGATGTGCTACTAAGCAAGTTTACTACATCAGAAAAGCCGTACATATAAAAGTGTAAATGCTGCACCAGGTGTGCTAGTAAGCAGGTTTACTACATCAGAAAAGCCTTACATATAGAAGTGTAATGCTGTACCAGGTGCGTTAACGAGCAAATTTACTTTACTACAAAGTTTACTACATCAGAAAATCCATACACATTGACCTGTAATTCTGCTGAGATAGCATTCTTAAGTGAAATGAGTTGGGGCTTGGACCCGGAAACAGCATTCGTTGGTGCGTTCATTGGACGTATTACAACACCACTTAACAAGCGGATACAGCGGCGTTGTGCTACGGCCATCCTGAGTTTGAATCCCAGCTCGAGGGCCGTACCAGTACCGAGCAAGCTAACTACATCAGAAAAGCCATACATATGAAAGTGTCATTTTTACCAGGTGCGCTACCAAACAAATGTACTACATCAGGAAAGCCATACATATAGAAGTGTAATGCTGCACCAGGTGCGTTAACGAGCAAGTTTACTACATCAGAAAAGCTGTACATATGGAAGTGTAATGCTGTACCAGGTGCGTTAACAAGCAAATTTACTTTACTACACCAGAAAATCCATACAGAAGTGTAAATGCTGTACCAGGTGCGCTATCGAGCAAGTTTACTACATCAGAAAATCTGTACACATGGAAGTGTAATGCTGTAACAGGTGCGTTAACGAGCAAATTTACTTTACTACAGAGTTTACTACATCAGAAAATCCATGTGCTACTAAGCAAGTTTACTACATCAGAAAATTCATACATATATAAGTGTAAATGCTGCACCAGGTGTGCTACTAAGCAAGTTTACTACATCAGAAAAGCCATATAGAAGTGTAAATGCTGTACCAGGTGCTCTACCGAGCAATTTTATTACATTAGAAAAGTCATATATATGGAAGTGTAATCTGTACTAGGTGCGCTACCGAGCAAGTTCACCACATCAGAAAAGCCAAACATTGTCTTTATTAATCCATAACCTGCTCCTGTACCATAATTTGTATCAAAATGATTAAAAGTTGTTGGGGTTTTACTGCCACTAGTGCACATTTCTGCAGATAATTTTATTTTAATTTTATATATTATTTATAATTATATGTTTTGGAGTTGTGCAAAAATGTAGGTAGATGTACATTTTTCCCAATATGCCTATGTTGAACAAAAATCCAGCAGTCTTAAAATCTGGCTGTAAAATTATTCTAAAACAGCTCTATATTCTGCTAACAAGGTTTAGTTTGTAGAGACAGAGTTGGTTTAGGTCATCCTCTACCTCAAAAATGCTACTTGAAACTTAAGATGTCTTAATAGCATAGCTGAAGCGAAGAGATCTTTTACATGAATACTTCATCAAGGTCTCTTGTCCTTATCTCATCTTTCTGCGGCTTCACAGTTCTGTGTGCCATTTTGAATTATTGCAAAAAATGTGGCCTATGTACATGTAGGCGGTATTTGCACAAGCTTTCATTTCCGAGACCTTGATGTTTTGAAAGTGATGGCTTACTTTATTGCCTATGGGTCCTTATGTACTTTTTTATTTTATTTTATTTATTTATTTATTTATTTTTTTTTTTTTTGCTGTTCCTTGTGAATAATTACAAGTGAAAGCCTCTTCACTGTAAAAAGTTTGAGTGGTGAAAGGGTGCAACTGTTGAATGTGTATACAAACTTATCAATGACACATTTCCTACCTGATTTGCTTGCCCTCCCTCAGGTCATACAAAGAGAAGAAGATGTCTGTGTCCTCGCCGATAGTGTTGTATGTAAAGCTCTTAAGATTGACAAAAAGATGGTGCGGGACAGGCATTCGACATGAATCCCCATGTCTTTGTCTTCCGCCATCCTGAAAACACAAGAGTGAACAAGAGTTTTACATTATGTCATAAGATGTTTGCTACAGTATGTTACGGTGTTATTTTGTCATGTCATGTTATGTGCAATGTTGTGATATGGTTGCTATGTTACAAGCCATATTGTTGCATGTTACAAGTTATCTTATGTCATGGTACTGTATATTGTTACATTATCTTGTATCGTTAAATGTTATGTTACATGTATTTACATGTGTTATGTTAACATGTAATGATATACCACAACATGATATAACAACACAACATTGCAAAACATATAACAATCTAGCATATAATGCTATAAAAAACATGTAACAATATGCCACAAGACACATGATATGCCACAGCATGACATGACATAACAGTGTTATCTTATATTGTTAACAGTACGCCGCAATGTAACATAACGTAACACTACACCATGGCATGATATAACACAACACTGAATAACAATAAAATGTGATGCTATAACATAACATAAAGATATCACATGACATGATATGCAACAGTATGACAACATAACAATATACCACAACATGATATACAACAATGCAGAACATATAATCGCATGACATATAGCGACATAACATGTAATGCTATAAAATAACATTTAACCATATATGTGATGTATATGCAATTACATGCCATAATATGTAACAATATGTCACAAAAAGACAAAACACAATGCTGTATAACATGTGGTTTTTGGCCATCAAACAGTGATGTTATAATGTTATATGATAGATGTGATGAAGTGATACCTGTGGCTCATTACATCATGATCACTGCATGTGATGCTAAGTCACATCATGTCATGTACACAGTGGCTTCAAAATCAGTGTGTTTTTTGGTCATGAAGTGATGCCTGTGTTATGTTATATTATGTTATGTTTTAGATGCCACTGTATATGTAACATAACATAACATAACATAACATAACATAACATAACATAACATAACATAACATATAACATTTAACATATAACCTAACCATAACACCATAACAACAACATAACATATAACATAACATAACATAAAACACAGCACAACACAGGTATCACTTCATGACCAAAAACCACATTGATTTTGAGGCCACTGTATACACATAACATAACATAACATAACATAACATAACATAACATAACATAACATAACGTAACGTAACAAAGGTATTACTTCATAACCAAAAACTACATTGTTTTTGAGGCCACTAAATACATAACATAACATAACATAACAAACATAACATAACATAACATAACATAACATAACATAACATAACGTAACATAACAACATAACAACATAACATAACATAACATAACAAAGGTATCACTTCATAACAAAAACTACATCGTTTTTGAGGCCACTGAATACATATACCATACCATACCATAACATAACATAACATAACATAACATAACATAACATAACATAACATAACATAACATAACATAACATAACATAAACACAGGTATCACTTTATGACCAAAAACCACACTGATTTTGAGGCCACTCTATACATATAACACAACACAACACAACACAACACAACACAACATAACATAACATAACATAACACAACACAGGCATCACTTCATGACCAAAAACATAACATATAACAACAACCAAAAAAAAACACATTGTAAGGTTATGTTACGTATATAGTGGAATCAAAAACAATATGGTTTTTGGTCATGAAGTGATACCTGTGGTTTCTCTGCTATTTATAATTAGACACTGATTGCATCTTAAATGTGTATTCGAAATATAATATAATATAATATAATATAATATAATATAATATAATATAATATAATGTTTTTTAAATCAATATTAAGTCACAAAAGCATCTAAATGGAACCAAATAAACATTCAATAGTGCTTGGATATCAAGATTGTTACAGTGTTTTGGCCTGTTTTACTACTGACCTATATTCAAAGTAGTGCTTTATACATAACTGTAAAAGGTCTTTTAGCATGAGCAAAACAGAGCAAACAAGGTATTTAGATCAAAATGTCACATTTTAGCCCATGGTGAACCATGACCTACAAAACGTTCTGTACAATAACGACCCTAAGTATTTCTGACAAATCCTCAGATAGTGCTGGGGATGGCAAATATACCTGGGATGTGCTTTGCTGGACGCTGTGTCTGCTGGATAGGTGCTGTCAACCGAGAAAAAGAGAGAGAGAAAGAGAAACACTGTGGTCATATTTCAGAACTAAAATCCAGCCAGTGTGTATATACTGTACCTGCATGACAGTAATTGGCATCCTTAAAACAAGCAAAAAAACAAAACAAAAAAAAAAAAAAAAAAAAAAAAAATCAAACGGAAACATAATGTGCATACTGCACACAGTATCTTCAAATATAAAACAGTATCACTCTAAAATAATTATTAATTCAAGTATCAAAGGGAACAGAATTTCCTATTTAATCTGTAATCGAGTAAATAAGACACTTGCTTTAGGGTTTGAATATTTTCACTGTATGGATGTACAGAGCAATATCTCATAAGATATCTACATCTAGATTAATCATATTCACAGAGGCATCGTCAGCACAAACCCCAAGCAGAAAACACATGCTCATAATCACATGGTGAAACATGCACACACACACACATACACATCTTGCCCGGGAGCCTGGGTGACTTATGAGTCTGTGTTTCTTAGCTTGCATCTTTCTCTTCAGTGCTTTTGACTGCGTTTAGAATAAATTACCCAGCATTCAACACAAACCCCCACTGGCAAATGCATGGTGGGAAAAGAGGTATGCAAAACTCACAAGCGCAAAAATACAAAATAGATTGTGCCTTCCAGTTCAAAACACACAGAACTAGGGTGTTCTGGGTGGAGTGATGTCACTATGTAGTTGCTAAGGTGTTTTTGGTGGTTGTTAGTACTTTGTTTTCCAGTTTCTAGGGTTTTCTGGGTGTAGCGACATCACTACGGATTGCTAAGGTGTTATCAGTGGTAATTAGCATTTTGCTGTCTAGTTGGTAGGGTATTCTGGGTAGTTACTAGGGTATTGTTTGTGTGTTTTGGGTGACATGATGTCACAATATGGCTGCTAAGGAGTTCTCTGTGGTTGTTAGTACTTTGATTTCCAGTTGCTAGGGTGTTTTGGGTGGAGTGACATTGATATGTGGTTGCTAAGGTGTTTTCGGTGGTTGTTAGTACTTAATTGTTTTGGGTGTAGCGACGCCACTATAGGTTCCTAAGGTGTTCTCAGTGGTAGTTGGCATTTTGCTGACCAGTTGCTAGGGTGTTCTGGGTGAAGTGATGTCAATATGTGGCTGCTAAGGAGTTCTCAGTGGTAGTTAGCATTTTGCTACCCAGTTGCTAGGGTGTTCTAGGTGGTTGCTAGGGCACTGTTTACGTGTTTTGGGTGAAATTATGTCACTATGTGGTTGCTAAGGAGTTTTGGTCATTGTTTGTACTTTGCTTTCCAGTTGCTAGGGCGTTCTGAGTGGAGTGGCATTGATATGTGGTTACTAAGATGTTCTCAGTGGTAGTTAGCATTTTGCTGTCCAGTTGCTAGGGTGTTCTGGGTGGTTGCTAGGGCGTTGCTTGGGTGTTCTAGGTGAAGTTACGTGAATATGTGGTTGCTAAGTAGTTCTCGCTGGTTGTTTGTACTTTTTTTTCCAGTTGCTAGGGTGTTGTGGGTGTAATGACATCACTATGTGGTTGCTAAGGTGTTATAAGCAGTTGTTAGTACTTTGGTGTCCAGTTGCTAGGACATTCTGGGTGGTTGGTCGGGGATTGCTCGGGTGTTGTGGGTGGAGTGATGTTACTATGCAGTTGCCAAGGTGTTCTCAGTAGTTGTTAATACTTTGCTGTCTAGTTGCTAGTGTGTTCTGGGCATAGTGACATCACTATGCAGCTGCTAAGGTGTTCTCAGTGGTTGTTAACAGGTGATGTCCGGTTACTAGGGTGTTCTGGGTCATTGCTAGGGCACTGATCGGGAGTTCTGGGTGGAGTGATACTATGCAGTTGTCAAGGTGTTCTCAAAGGTTGTTAGCACTTTGTTGTCCAGTTATTCAGTTGCTAGGGTTTTCTGGGTGGTTGCTAAGGCATTGCTCGGGCATTCTTGGTGGAGTGATGTTATGTGGTTGCTAAGGTGTTCTTGGTGGTTCTTAGCACTTGCTGCCCAGTTGCTAAGATGTTCTGGAGGTAGTGACATCACTTTGGTGTCCCATTGCTAGGGTGTTCTGGGTCGTTGCTAGGGCATTGCTCAAGTGTTCTGGGTGGGATGCTACTTTGCAGTTACCAAGGTGTTTTTAATGGTTGTTAGCATTTTGCTGTCCAGTTGCTTAATTGCTAAGGTGTTCTGTGTGATCGCTAATGCATTGCTCAGGTGTTCTTGGTGGAGTGATGTTGTTATGTGATTGCTAATGTGTTTTCAATGGTTCTTAGCACTTTTGGTCCAGTTGTTAGGGTATTCTGGGTGGTTACTATGGCATTACTAGGGTGTTCTGGGTGAAATGACAGTGCAAAGCACTGCCACGGTATTGCTTGGGTGTTACGTTTTGGGTGACTGTGGTGACATATCTACACCATAATTGCTAGGGTACTCTATATGGGACATTGCTAGGTGTTTGATAAGGTGTCAATAGGTTGTTTCTAGGGTGTTCTGGTTGGTTGGTTGTTGTTGTTATGTTGATGCTAGGTGATTGCTAAGCTTTTTTGGGCAATTGTGGTGATATTTCCTTGTTGTTATTGCTAGGGTACTCTAGAGGGTTGCTAGGACATTGCTAGGTGGTTGAAAAGATGTCACTAGGTTGTATCTAGGGTTTTCTGGTTGGTTGCTTGTTTTGCTATGTCGTTGCTAGGTGATTCCCATGCTGTTTTGGGCAATTGTGGTGATATTTCCACGTTGTTATTGCTAGGACTCGTTGCCGAGTATTCATCTGGCAAATCTCCACTCCCTTGCAAATAAATCAGACGAACTACAACTCCTCACCCGCACAAACAAGGACTTTTTAAACTCTGCTGTGCTTTGCTTCACAGAAACCTGGCTAAACGAAACCATTCCAGACAGCTTGCTTCACCTAACGGGCTTCCAGCTGATCAGAGCGGACCGTGCCACCGAGTTGTCGGGGAAAACGAGAGGCGGTGGATTATGTTTTTATATCAATAAAGGCTGGTGTACAGACATTACTGTTTTAAAGAAGATGTGCTGCCCAAACTTGGAAGCTGTCTTTATTAACTGTAAGCCTTTTTATTCACCGCAGGAGTTTTCCTCATTTATTCTGGTCACAGAATAAACAAAATAAAATCATCTACACAAATGACTGCAGCTCTAAAGACCCCTCTGTCAAACTTCTGAAGTTTGCAGATGACACTACAGTCATCGGTCTCATCCAGGATGGCGACGAATCTGCTTACAGACAGGAGGTTGAGCAGCTGTCTCTCTGGTGCAGTCACAACAACCTGGAGCTCAACACGCTCAAAACTGTAGAGATGACAGTGGACTTCAGGAGAAACACCCCACCCCACTCCGCCCTCTCACCATCATGAACAGCACTGTGGCTGCAGTGGACTCATTCAAGTTCCTAGAAATTAACATCTCCCAGGACCTGAAGTGGGACATTCACATTGACTCCATTGTGAAAAAAGCCCAGCAGAGGTTGTAGTTTCTTCGTCAGCTGAAAAAGTTCAATTTACCACAGGCACTGATGACACAGTTTTACTCCGCTGTCATTGAGTCAGTTCTGTGCTCTTCTATAACTGTCCGGTTTGGGGCAGCCAGCAAATCAGATATAAGAAGACTGCAATGGACTGTTAGGACAGCAAAAAGGATCATTGGTGTGCACCTGCCCAACCTTCAGGACCTGTACATCTCCAGAGTGAAGAAACGGGCAGGAAACATCATCCAAGACCCTTCTCACCCCGGACACAACCTGTTTGCACTTCTCCCCTCAGGCAGACGCTACAGATCTCAGAGCACTAGAACATCTAGGCATAAAAACAGTTTTTTCCCAAATGCCATCTCCAGCTTAAACAGATAAAACATGAATCATTACCTGTGTTCTACAATTCATTTCTGTATTTTTTTTCTCCATTTCTAATTATTGTCTCTTTCTGTAGTATTATTATGTAAATACACATGCACATCTCTTATTTATACAGCTGTATATAGAGTAAATAATGCACAAATCTGTTCATAAATCTTCTGTTCCAGATTCATTCACATTATTATTTGTTTTAAGTTTTTATTTTATTTAAATATTTTCTCTGTTCTCTTGTCCAATAGGTATGTATGTATGTCTGTATGCATGTATGTACCAGGAGCACCTTAAAAAAACAGAACAAATTCCTCGTGTGTTTGTGCACACTTGACGAATAAAGCTAATTCTGATATTCTGATATTCTGAATGGTTGCTAGGACATTGCTAGGTGGTTGATAAGGTGTCACTAGGTCGTATCTAGGGTGTTCTGGTTGGTTGCATGTTTTTGCTATGTTGTTGCTAGGTTACTACTAGGCTGTTTTGGGCAGTTGTGGTGAAATTCTCGTTGTTATTGCTAGGGTACTCTGGAGGGTTGCTAGGACATTGCTAGGTGGTTGATAAGGGGTCACTTAGGTTGTATCTAGGCTGTTCTGGTTGGTTGCTTGTTGCTAGGTGGTTGATAAGGTGTCACTAGGTTGTATCTAGGGTGTTCTGATTGGTTGGTTGCTTGTTCATATGTGGTTGCTAGGCTGTTTTGGACAATTGTGGTGATATTTCCACGTTGTTATTGTTAGGGTATTCTGGAGGGTTGCTAGGACATTGCTAGGTGGTTGATAAGGTGTCACTAGGTTGTATCTAGGGTGTTCTGATTGGTTGCTTGTTTTTTCTATGTGGTTGCTGGTTGGTTGCTAGGCTGTTTTGGGCAATGATGGTGACATTTCCATATTGTTATTGCTAGAGTACTTTGGATGGTTGCTAGGACATTGCTAGGTGGTTAATAAGGTGTCACTAGGTTGCATCCAGGGTGTTCTGATTGGTTGCTTGTTGTTCCTGTGTGGTTGCTGGTTGATTGCTAGGCTGTTTTGGGCAATTGTGGTCAAATTTACTTTGGATTGCTGCTAGGGCATTGTAAGTGATTGCTAAGGTGTTCTGGATGGTTTCTATGGTATTGAAAGGTGTTATTCATATGTTCTGAGTGGTTTCTAGCAGTGTTTGCTTATAGTGATGCTTTCCTTAGTACACATCGCTAAAAATTACCTTTACAAAAAGGACCAGGAAAAACAATCATCAAAGCTGCACGCACATCTCAAGATAAGAAGTGAGATTTTCTTGATATAGTGCTTGACAGCGAGGGAGTGAAGTAGAGCTTCATTTGCAAAGCCAGTGGAGGATTTCAGGCCGAACTGAGAAACGTCTGAAAACAAATATCTTTCCTTCTGTTCTCACTTTCACCATCAGGGAGGCTAAACGCATGCCTGGCGGGACTCATTAATCTAAAATAGCGCCTTGCGGCACTGTGAGTGTGGCAGATTGTACAGCCATGTTACAACATGCTTCTGTGAGACTTCAGTCCCTGACTAACTTATACCAATATATGTACTGTTGCGAAATAAATCTATGTTACTCATTTAGCAGACTAGCAGACACTATTTATACAAGGTTACTGTATATTAATACAGGTAAATAACTAGCGGATGCTGGGTGAAAGTGTTTTGCTCAAGTGGACAATGCTGCTGACATTTCAATGCATCAAAATTAAACCTGAAACTTAACAATTAAAAAAAAAAAATAAAAATAAATAAATAAATAAATAAATAAATATTTTTGTAATAAAAACAAATTGAATTTTTTGTTTTGTTTTATTTTATTTTATTTTATTTTAAAATAGATACTTACAGGTTCTCTTATGGGTACGGAGCATACGAAGTGAACATTAATTAATTAATTAATTAATTTATTAACTGATTGATTGATTGATTGATTGCTTGATTGACATGCCCTTTTTATCCTCAGCAATTATATACTATAAAATATAACAATTCAAACATTAAATAAATCACTTTAAATGCCTATTTATTTGTCAAGTGATTTGTTTAATTACATTTAATTATGTATGTATGTGTGTTAAATGTAGTATTTAATAAATTATCAATATATATATATATATATATATATATATATATATATATATATACGTTGATAATTTATTAAATAATACTTTTTTATTAAACTGAATTAATTACATTAAATTGAACTGAGTGGCACTATAAAATTGAGCTCAAGATTTCTTTTCTTGACAGTGTTATTGCAAAAGCCGAAAATGATGTAATGAATATTGAAAGCGAAAAGAAAACAGATAGCTTGAGTCAATTGTGTGTGAACAGTGCACGTGTAATCCAGAAGCAGAGAAGCTGGGCTCTTTGATTTAATCTATCTTTTGCTTCCCTGGAGACAATTCAGCATCAACTTCTAAGAAAAAGCGAAAGGTCTCGAGTCTCTGCAGCTCCAGTGCTCTCTGCTGCCTGAGGCCAAGTAAAAGTCTTCTCACATCTCTGTCTCTCTGTTCTCTTCAGAAGCTTGTTTCTTTCTTCTCTTTCTTTATTTTTGGTATTTGTGTGAAACTCCTCCGCCTCCCACACACTGAGCTATACAGATCTCTCTGTGACCTCAACATTTGGCTAGTGCGCTTAAAAAATCCAGTCGAGATTTAGCTACTCTACCCAGGAGTGTTTGCTTTCCCTCTGAATTTAGCCCAAAAAGTTAGTGAAACCTCTTAGTTGGGCGCTTTGAATAGTGCCCTTTTCTCTTCACTACTTCCTCCAAACTCTTTCTGTTTCTCTTTAACTTTGTAACTTCAGTGGTTGAAGAAAAAAAATGTTTTAAGTTTCATAAAGATTGAAAGAATATTTTACATACCAGGTAACAGGATCTATGATTTAAACTTAGTAGTAAAAATGCAGTTGGTTTTGAGAAACTGGATTCATTTTAACGTTCTGAATTAAAAGATTCAAATTCGTTTTAAAGCATTGATTCAACTTACTTAAAAATTGAAGTCACTGTGTGACATTCGACACACTTTAAAAATGATAAATATTAATAAATCTTAATGATATTGCTAATTTGATAATTTTAATGAACTGTACATTTTGAATTATGAATCTAACAAATAATAAATATACAACAACAACAACAACAACAACAACAACAACAACAACAACAATGTTTCAACTTAATTTGCTTACAAATTAATATTAAAACATTTTAATAATATAAATAATTTGATAATTTATCAATAAAACATTTGTAAACATTTAATATTATGAATAACAAATAATAATAGTACTACTACTACTACTACTACTACTACTACTACTAATAATAATAATAATACACATTTGACATGCTTTAAAAATGATAAACATTAATACATTTTCATAATTTTAATATTTAATCATATTAATTAACTGTACATATTATAAACATTTAATTTTATGAATATAACAAGTAATAATAATAATAATAATAATAATACACATCTGACATGCTTTAAAATGATAAATATTAATATATATTTTTATATTTTTTATATTTTAATAATATTAAATAAATAATAATAATAATAATAATAATAATAATAATAATAATAATAATGAAATTTGACATTTTAAAAATATAAATAGTAATACATTAATTATATTAATGAACTGTATATATTATAGAAATGTAATATTCTGAATATAATAAATAACAAATATACAACATTAATAATAATAATAATAATAATAATAATAATAATAATAATAATAATAATAATAAATTATTCTTCTTATTATGTAGCCAATATAAAATTACACGACATCATGAATATCAAAATTATTAATAGGTTTTTTTTTTTTTTTTTTTTAATTTTCATGAAGACTGAAATAATATTTTACAATATTAAAAAATAGATTCAAAGTACTGATTAAAACTTAATTTACTTAAAATGGAAGTCAATGTGTGGCATTTCACAATACTATTAATTATTATTAATAAACTATACATACATACATTTAATATTAAAAATAGCTGATTGGTCCCTCTCCTTAAAATAAAATAAAATAAAATAAAATAAAATAAAATAAAATAAAATAAAATAAAATAAAATAAAATAATAAAATCCACATAATTTTAGAGCAAATACATAAATATTGTGATATATTAAAGCAAATTTTAAATCACATATTAATATATATTATATATTAAATTTCACAATTATAAGCATTATTGCATGAAGTTCTAATAAATTATTGTTTATTTTAACATCCAAAAACAAAACAAAAACAAAAAAACAAGGTATTATTTAATCACATTCAATGAATATTTTTTCAAGTATTAAGAAAGTTAACCTTGCAGTATGTAGATTTTAGATTACATACACAATAACGTTTTATTGGAAACAGGTTGTGACACCAGCATGTGTTTCTAACAGGTGCTTCTGGATTGCAGCTTGTTGAAAACACTATATATATCCTAAACTGCAGAAAGGAAGTATACAGCAAGGAGGTAAATTTAGCTCCTTTGCTGTCATAGCGTACAGTGGGCACAAAAATCCAGTCCCACACAAATCCAGACATAGATACTTGCATATGGCACAAACCTGTGCAAGCATCACGGAAAAAGATCCGGCAAATGTGTGAAGAAAATAAATGTACAGCATTAGCAGCGTTTCCACAAGCTGCAATTCAAAAGCACCTGTTAGAAACAGATGCTGCTGTCGAAACCCGTTTCCAATAAAACGCTATCGTCATCGAATAGCGGTCTAGAGAATAAAGTGAATTACTGAGGGTAAAAACATAATCAAAAGCTAAAAAAGCTTCTCCTTTTCAAATTTCCATTATTGTTTCTTATTAAACTCCAAAGGGTAACTGTTCCATAAAGCTGTAAATGCGCTATGAGGCTTTCTGGGAAATAGAATATGTAAATGATTCGTTCTGATGAGGCGTCGTGGGAATATGCCCTCTAATGGAGTGTTTAAAAACATTTCTGCTTTCTAATTGTTCAACTCATTCTACAGGTGGGAACTTGGCAACATCTGCACATTATGCCTACATTATGCACATATGCAAAACAGTTGCAGGAATGCATTAAAACATTCATTTCTGCTCTCGTTTACACAGATGACTCACATATTAATAAATTCACTTTGCAGAATTTGCTGTAATTCAAAGCAACACTCAAAAATAGAGACATATAAACCAAAATACAGGTCATTATTATAAGTGTACACTGAACAAAAATAATCATAACCTGTTTCATAATAATAAATAAGTAATGACATGGATTGTATTTATTTTTCAGTGCATATTTAACAGATCTTTAAACAATTTAGTCAAACTGAAATTGTATAATTATATTAAATATTTAGGTAATAAACAAGTGCATACAATATATATATATATATATATCTATATATATATATATATATATGTATATATATATATGAATATATATGAATAATAAAATAAAATGAAAACATTCTACGTACTACAAAAACACTAAAATGTCACTAAAATAATAAAATAGTATTTAATAATACACATTATATTTCATGATATTTTTTGTCTTTTTTGTGATTAATAATTTTATTGTAATTGTATAAAATTATACAAAATCTACAATTTAATAATATAAAAAATATATATTTAATGTGATATTTTTGATGTATATTATATTTAAATATAATGTAATAGTATACAAATAATTATTTATATTATACTATACTATATTATTTAATATTTAATGAGATATGTGTCTTTTTGTGGTTTATGATTTCATTGTAATTGTATACAATTATACAAAATACACATAATTAATATATTGTACATTATATGTACATACACACACACTTTTAAAATAGCAATTATAATATGAACTATATTATATCTGTGTAATTAATTATAATTATTTTATTTGTTATGTTTTATGTATTTCTTATAGGACTTTATGAAGTATATAACACTAAAATATAATTTAATATAAAAATATAGTATATTTAATGAGATGTTTTTGTCTTTTTTTAGTGATATATAATAAACATAATTTAATTTATGTGTTAAACTTAAGTATTTTAATGCGTGTATGTGTAAGTACCACACAAAAAACATTCAAATATTACTAAAGCACTCAAATAACACTCAAATATAATTTAATAACACAAAAATATATATTATATGAGATATCTTTTTTTTTTTTTGCATTTTGATTTTATACTTTTTTTAAATTGTATTTTTAGATGCATACTCACAGTACAAACATACATGCACAATAATTTAAACCAGAACTGTAAAATCATAATGCCATATGAGGAAATAATTCAGCAAACATGAACTCTGCATTAAGCGCACATAAGTGGATCATTTGTAAAGTGTCATATTTCTGCACAACCACCTCATAAATAAAAGTCTTTGAATAAAAGAAGCAATTTGCATGAATTTGAAATAAAAAAAAACATCTATTATATGTTCTCCCAACACCCAACAAAGGAGCTTATAGCGATTTACTGCTTCAGGGATGAAAATGCACATATCGCAAACCCATTGAGATGCAGTCAGTGTACTTACCATTTTGTAGAGATCAGAAACGCTGATCTGGTCCGCATCAACCATTTCGAACTCCTTCCTGGGTACCAGATCTAAGCCTAAGTGTCTGTTAAACACAAAAAAAAACAGGACAGAGATTAACGTCAATTCCTCAAGACTGAAGCACGTATAATATTGTGGATAATAAAAGAACAGAAGATCTGTCAAGCTGTTGCGTCCAGCTGCTGTCATGGGCATTTAGCCATTTGCTATTGTTTTAATACATAAATCGCCACATTGCTATAAGCTAAATCTCACACGGAAGTGTGATGGAAAGACAAGCTAGATTGGAAAACATGACATAAGACACATTTTTTCCACACTTCTTTCCAGGTTTATCCACACAGAGCTGTTATATTGGAAGGCTCATATGGTAAAGATGTAGAGAAAGCTGCTAGCGCTAGCGCTAGCATGCAGCTGTCGTACTGTAGAGCTAGGGAAACAGGTGTTGCCCTTATAACCTAGCTATGAAAGTGTTGGCATGCCATAATGTATCTTAATATAACATAAACATTTCTTCTCTCAGACTTCCCAGATGTAAATAAACCCCCCGTCAACTCTCTGAGTAGCCTAAATCACACATTAGCATTAAGTTAGCAGCTAAACACGAAATATAATGATGTTAAGGATGAAAATTCACATTAAAAGTTTACTGAAATCGTCATTTTACATGTGTTTTGGTGTCCTGGGTGTTTTCAAAGCAGTTCAATTTAAGTCATTAAGAAGAAAACGGTCAAACAGAAGAAAATAATGCTAGTAATGCTAACACTAAAGTACACTAGCTACCATATTGTTAAGTTTTTCAGTGAGTCTGACAGGATATGTTGTTGTTAGGGTGTCTGGCTGGTTGCTAGGCCATTACTTGAGGTTTTTTACTCCGGTTGTTGTGCTCTCAATCAAAGAATTAGCATTAGCATCACCCAGCGCCCCTGCCTAGCCAGGGGTTTGCTTATAAATCTGCATATTTTCTGAATATCTCAATGCAAATGAGTTCTCCAGAGAGACATCTTGCATCGTTGGCTTGTATCAGAGCATAAATAAATCTATTTGTTGACGGCTTTGTGTAAACAGACAGTAATAAACTTATTATGTGACAATTAAGTGTTTTTAGCAATGACAAGCTTGATATACTCCACAACTGCAGCGTGAATGCCTGTAATTTGCCACGTCAAAACGCTGCTCAGTATATAAATGTCTTGTTATTGAGGCTGAATTGACTCTTTGGCAGTCATACACACAATATTTAACATATATATTATAGTATATAATAGTTACAGTGCCAAAAAAACGCAAGATCACTTCAAGAGAAAATTGATAACCTGAGAAAGGCATAATGAAAACATTATTAGATTGTTTCAAAAACACTCGAGATGCTCTTCAACTCATCCTTCAGGTATTTATAGAACGTATGGGTAAGTGCTCCCGTCTCGAATCCATTTCATCCCATTTACTCAATTATCTCTTAGTTTGCTGATCTGAAGACCTGGCAGTGATGCACTGCTGAAAGCCCAGAACCACAAAGTGCCTCATCTCAGAAGTGGATCTTCAGGTGACCTTGAAGAAGAGGGATGAGTGGTTAACGTGGACTTGACACAGATGCTGATACACTGCAATACTTGGATCGTCTGACCTCTGAAAGATTGTTGGTTTGGCCTTTTGTTCATCTCTATAAGAGGTGAACCCCATGACTTTCGTTTTGAAGGTCTGGTCTGCTTCTATGTTTTGGATAATTGCTGTAAAAACACCTTTTACTAAACAATATAGAAAATATGGTATAATACAGCGTCATTCATTCGTCGCTAACTAAAAGTTCAATTTACAGTACCAGCAAATGTATATTGGACATGAAACTTTTGAAAACCTCTTAAAAGGATGAAATAATGATGCAAGTACTGTAAATACTGATACTTAAAACTCAAAAGCTGTGAAGAATTGCACAACTGTGTAGGGTAAGAATGGGGGCGGTATCCGAAGGACAAACACTACCGCCTTTCGCTGCAGTGAAAATCAATTTACTCTCAATTAAAAAAGAAGAAGAAGAAGAAGAAGAAGAAAAAAAAAACACTTATACTTGTGCTGTGTGTTTGGCCTTAAAGTTAGCGTTTGAAATCTCAACATAATTCACATTAACCAGGCAGTGGATGACGTATGTTCTTGTTCTCCTCGTTTGCTTCACTGAGTTGGGCCGAGTCGATTTAAGGTGATGAGAAAGCCGCAGTGATCCATCTCTAACGTTTCAGCTCCTTTGACTCCACGATCAAGGCCTTGGCCTCTAACACATTAAAATCGCTGGCAGATCTCCATGATGCACAAGAGCTTATTTAAACACTCTTAAGTTGAGTGAAGCATGTCAGGGCTGGACATTAATCTCAGCAAATTATTTGGAAGGTGGAACAAATGCATGACAATCCTATAAACTTGCTTAATAGGACGCATTTCAAAAGATCAACTGACGTAATTTGTCTCGGTGTAAGAGTGAAGAAATAGGAAAAGAGATATGGTGGAAGTTAGCATAATGGCTAACACAGCTAACAGCACCTTAAAGGCATCTTCACTGGTTCTTCCACCAGATTTAGGCATATAGTGGAAGTTACAATGATGGGTAACATTGCTAACAAAAGCCTAACGGCAACTTTTCTGGTTCTTCTACATGATTTAGACCCATGGTTGAAGTTACCATGATGGTTAACACTGCTAACAACAACTTAAAGGCATCTTTGCTGGTTCTTCCAAGAATTAGACCCATGGTTAAAGTTAGCATGATGGCTAACATTGTCAACAATACCTTAAAAGCATCTTTGCTGGTTCTTCCATAAGGTTTAGACCCATCGTTGAAGTTAACATGATGGCTAACATTGCTAACAACACATTAAAGACATCTTTGCTGTTTCTTTCATCAGATTTAGACCTATGGTGGAAGCTACCATGATGGCTAACATTGCTAATAAAAGCCTGAAGGCATCTTTTCTGATTATTCCACATTATTTAGACCCATGGTTGAGGTTAGCATGATGGTTAACATCGCTAACAACAACTTAATGGCACCTTTGCTGGTTCTCCCTCCAGATTTAGACCTATGGTAGAAGTTACCATGATAGATAACATTGCTAGCAACACCTTAATGGCATCTTTGCTGGTTCTTCTACCAGAATGATGCCCAACATTGCTAACAAAAGCCTAAAGGCAACTTTTCTGGTTCTTCTACGTGATTTAGACCCATGGTTAAAGTTAGCACGATGGTTAAGGTTGCTAACAATACCTTAATGGCATTTTTGCTGGTTCTTCCACAAAATTTAGACCAATGGTTAAAGTTATCATGATGGCTAACATTGTTAACAACACCTTAGAAGCATCTTTGCCGTTTCTTTCATCAGATTTAGACCAATGGTGGAAGCTACCATGATGGCTTACATTGCTAATAAAAGCCTGAAGGCATCTTTTCTGTTTCTTCCACGTTATTTAGAACCATGGTTGAGGTTAGCATGATGGTTAACATCGCTAAAAACAACTTAATGGCATCTTTGCTGGTTCTTCCACCAGATTTAGACTTATGGTGGAAGTTACAATGATGCCCAACATTGCTAACAAAAGCCTAAAGGCAACTTTTCTGGTTATTCTACATGATTTAGACCCATGGTTAAAGTTAACATGATGGTTAAGGTTGCTAACAATACCTTAATGGCATTTTTGCTGGTTCTTCCACAATATTTACTCCTATGGTTGAAGTTACCATGATTGCTAACAACAGCTTAAAGACATCTTTGCTGGTTCTTCTACAAGATTTAGACCTATGGTGGTTACCATGATGCATAACACTGCTAACAAAAGCATAATGGCATCATTTCTGGTTCTTCCACATGATTTAGACCAATGGTTAAAGTTATCATGATGGCTAGCATTGTTAACAACACCTTAGAAGCATCTTTGATGTTTTTTTCAACAGATTTAGACCTATGGTGGAAGCTACCATGATGGTTAACATTGCTAATAAAAGCCTGAAGACATCTTTTCTGGTTTTTCCACACTATTTAGACCCATGGTTGAGGTTAGCATGATGGTTAACATTGCTAACAACAACTTAATGGCATCTTTGCTGGTTCTTCCTCCAGATTTAGACCTATGATAGACGTTATCATCCCTGGTGAAAAAAACTGCATATGCTGGTAGGTATGTTTTGATGCTGGAATGCTGGTTAGGTAGGTTTTGATGCTGGTTTAAGCTGGTCCTTTGCTGGTTTATGGCCAAGGACCAGCACGAACCAGCAAAGGACCAGCATAAACCAGCTAAGGACCAGCATAAACCAGCAAAGGACCAGCATAAACCAGCTAAGAACCAGCATAAACCAGCAAAGGACCAGCTTAAACCAGCATCAAAACCTACCTAACCAGCATCCCAGCATCAAAACATACCTACCAGCATATGCTGTTTTTTTCCCCAGGGATGATAGCTAATATTGCTAACAACACTTTAAAATCATCTTTACTGGTTCTTCCACAAGAGTTAGGCCAATGGTGGAATTTAGCATAATAGCTAACACTGACAGCTAACTGCGAACATCTCCTTAAAGTCATCTTTTCTGGTTCTTCTACAAGACTTAGACCTATGGTGGAATCTTGTTGGTTCTTCCCTACGATTAAGAAGAGTTTTTCACCTGAATTTGTTCAGGTAATTTTCTAGAAGGCAAAAGAGAGTAACTCACTCATTTCCCCAGTCCAGTCGTACAGTGATGTGGCGTTTGACTTCACGGACTTGATCCTGGGTCAGGTGGCCTGAAAGCAGTTGTCGCCTCAAATCAATCAACTCGTTCATCACGTGACGGAGCTTGTAGAAGAGGTCGACTTTATGCTTCTGTAGAGAAAAAAAAAAAACAAAAAACAAAAGGCAAAACTTTATTTCATCCATCCACTCATGACAAACTAGCCTCAAATAACCAGGCAATGTACAATAGTCATAGGTCACACATAGTGTAAAAATATCTTAATACTTGAAGTTCCCTGGTTCCTCAAAGAAATTCCCTGGTTCCTCAAAGATTGCAAACATAACCAACATACATCTACCATGGAATTTCAATGGCATATTGAGGTACTGCAAAGAATGCCATGGCCTTATAATGGTACCGTGTCCAAAACATTTCCATGTCCAACATTCACCAGATTACAGTACATCACTTCTCAAAAGTTCCATGACCCAATGAACATAATTAAACATAGTTAATTGGCAAAAACTAGAGCTGACCAATGGTAACAGACACCAATAAGGGTAACACACTGGTCAAAGTAAACCCAACCCAAACCCGATTCATATCTGCAAATAATTCTCTCAGCTCTGCTCAACTTTGTTTTATGTGTCACTGAAATGTAACTTCAGGTCGCTCTGTTTTTACAAAATCACTGTCAGTGTGAATGACACTTTATGCTGCCTTCACATGATTTTGGCATTATAGTACTGTAGATAATCAAAGCCACAGACAGTCAAAGAAGTGGAACAACCACTGAGCATCATCTAAGCATATGTCCCAAACCGCAAGGCTTCCCCTCCACGTTTGTGTATGATGGATGATAACGACTCCCTCATGGGCCCTCGGGGAGACATGCAGCAGACAGATCTGTGCGTTTGTCACACCGACATGCTGTGCCGGCTGTGCGTGTGGTCTCCAGTGTCCTCCATCACCGAAACATCTCAGAACTTGAGTCTGACGTGCTCTTGAAAACAAAGAAGGTTTATATGGAGTTTACACAAGAATGTTCCCGTGGATAACTACATATGTAGCACAAAGTATCTGTCAGTATGTCATTGTACTGTCTGTTAATGGTGAAATCAGATGGGATTTGGACACTTGTGTAAAAGCCACATCCATCAAACTCCCTGTTGTACTCACTCGGACTTCTGTACTGGATGTAACCTTTTTTTCTGATTGCTCCTGGCACTGGAGACTGATAGCTTCCCCCTACTCATGGTGGCATCAATAATTACTCCTCCCTCATGTAATCACAAGCAGAACAGCATGAATCATTCCCTGCTATTCTGAATAGTGAATTTCTTGGAGAAGAATCTCAATGACCAGCTGCACCAAACGTCCACTTCCTGTTGGGTGAGCAGAGCAAAAACATTCTGGTAGAAACTGAGACTGAATCTTCCGATAAAGACCAGCATGAATTTCCATGCTCGTCTAAGTTGGTTTATGTCACTTAATACTGGTTTGGAGCTGGTCTATCTGATGAACTTGGCTGACCCTGGCAAGAAAACCAGTGCTATGGATTCCTATGATATTCAAACCTGGTGTACGCTGGTTAGTGCTTGTTTGGTGCTGGTTTAGCTAGTGGACCAGAATAGCCTTTTAGTTGAAGCTGGCTGATAGGGATAGTCTTGCATATTTGCCTGCCAAGCAGCTTGGTCTGGAAACCAGTGCACTAGCATCCCACGCTAACTAGACAAGTATGGATTTCTACATTGTTTGTTTGACAGTCCTGCATATTTGGCTTACTAAGCAGCTTGGTTCGGAAACCAATGCACTAACATCCCATGCTAACTAGGCAAGTATGGATTTCTACATCGGCTCAAGCTGGTGTATGCTGGTCAGTGTTTGTTTGATGCTGGTTTAGCCAGCATAGTCTTTATGGTAAAGCTTGCTTATCGGGATAGTCTTGCATATTTGGCTTGCTAAGCAGCTCGGTCCAGAAACCAATGCACTAGCATCCCATGCTAACTAGACAAGTATGGGTTTCTACATTGGTCCAGGCTGGTTTTTGCAGGTTAGTGCTTGTTTGGTGCTGGTTTAGCTGGTGGACCAGCATATTGATATAGTTTTGCATATTTGGCTTGCTAAGCAGCTTGGTTCGGAAACCAGTGCAATAGCATCCGATGCTAACTAGGCAAGTATGGATTTCTGCATTGATCCAAACTGGTTTATGCTGGTTAATGCTTGTTTGGTGCTGGTTTAGGTTAGTGGACCAGCATAGTATTTTTGGTGAAGCTTACTGATCAGGCCAGTCTTGCATATTTGGCTTGCTAAGCAGCGTGGTCAGAAAACCAGTGTACTTTCATCCCATACTAACTTGACAAGCATGGATTTTTACATTGGTCCAAGCTGGTTTATGCTGGTTAGTGCTTGTTTGGTGCTGGTTTAGCTGGTGGACCAGCATAGCCTTTTTGGTTAAGCTGGCTTATCAGGATAGTTTTCCATATTTGGCTTGCTAAGCTGCTTGGTTTGGAAACCAATGCACTAGCATCCCATGCTAACTAGGCAAGTATGGATTTCTACATTGATCCAAGCTGGATCATGCTGGTTAGTGTTTGTTTGGTGCTGGTTTAGCCAGCATAGTCTTTTTGGTGAAGCTGTCTTATCGAGATAGTCTTGCATATTTGGCTTGCTAGCAGCTTGGTGTGGATACCAATGCACTAATATGCCATGCTAACTAGACAAGTATGGATTTATAAACTGATCCAAGCTAGTATATGCTGGTTAGTGTTTGTTTGGTGCTGGTTTAGCCAGCATAGTCTTTTTGGTGAAGCTGGCTTATCGGGATAGTCTTGCATATTTGACTTGCTAAGCAGCTTGGTGCGAAAACCAATGAATTAGCATCCCACATCCCATACTAACTAGACAAGTATGGATTTCTACATTGGTCCAAGCTGGTTTATGCTGGTTAATGCTTGTTTGGTGCTGGTTTAGCTGGTGTACCAGCATCGTCTTTTTGTTAAAGCTGGCTGATCGAGGAAGTCTTGCATATTTGGCTTGTTAAGCAGCTTGGTGGAGAAAAAATGCACTAGCATGCCATGCTAACTAGAAAAATATCGATTTCTACATTGGTTCAAGCTGGTTTATGCTGGTTAGTGCTTGATTGCTGCTGTTATGGCTGATGGATCTGCATAGTCTTGATAGGTAATCTTGTTAGTTTGCCATCTAGTCATCTAGTCACCTGAAAATCAACTAGTTTGCAAGTAAAGTAGTGTCTTATGGGGGAATATGAAGGATGAAATTTAGACACATAACAATTCTCTGTAAGGCACTGCATCTCTAAATTCAGCTACAGCTATCAAAACATCACTTTCATAACAAATCATTCCTTCAACAATAAATTTCAAGACAATTACTGTCAAGTATGTCAAGTTCAATGTCTCAAGATGTTTGTATTCTGCTGCTTTCATTATATTTTTATAACCCTTGACTGTTTTGTAACTATTTTAACAACTCTTTACTACGCACTTCACTGTGATAAAATTCAGATTAGGTCATTATGGGTTGAGGAGCAAAGCAACATCATTCTACACTCATCTTTGTAAGAGCTGACCCAAACGCACCCAATCATGTTGACTTATCTCAAACTGAACAATCCAATCAGATATAATCTACTCAACTAATCTGCAGTCCATGAACTCGGTACCAGCTAACACTTTATCAGAATCCTGCCTGTATCTTAAAGACAGGACTCAATTTGATCAATGAGATTTAGCCAATTCCATTTGCCTGGATCTGTGGATCAAAATTAATTAAAGACATATGTGCCCCTTCTCTAGGCCTCTACAAAGGGCTTCATACATGAAGATTTTTAAAAAACATGTTTCTGCTTAGTTTATTTTCATAGCTTCCACGTGAGATATTCCTGGATCCTGGCACAATTAGATTCTAGTACACAGTTTGGGGTCATCCCCTCTTCAGTGCTCTTGCTCTCTTACCATCCATGGGAATCCGCTTACACCAATGACGGATTTATCAGCCTCTGCAGTATAATGTGATTATGATTGTTTTAAGTTGGCTGTCGAGAGACCTATATCAATCCTTGAGCTTCAACTGAAATAAAAGCTCAGATTGACAGCCTCCCCCACAACCCAACGGCAAGAACCTCGCCTCCTCTGCGGTAACTGAAAGATGGATTGCATCCAGTTCACAATCCATAAGGATCCTCTACCACTTACGGGGTCCCTAGTCGATTAACGAGTACTTTAACGATTGACATTGATATTTCAGTAGGGTATTCAGAACAGAGACTTCAAACAACAACAGAGCTTCTTGTTTCGAAAAGAAACCTCATGACTGTTGAGTCTTTTAGCTGGGAATCTTAAGAAGCTATCCACAGATAATGTAATTGATGGTAAAACCAACAAGTGACAAATGTTCTGAACAAATACAGTGTTTTGATGGCCACAAACTAGAGTTTACTCTACACCAGAATTCTGCGAATCACTTTAATGGGGAAGGTGCACTGTCCTAGAGGGAGAAAAAATGCAATGGTTTGAAAAAAGTGGTTGCAAACCATTGCTTTCTTGAACATGGTACCATGGTCAATAGTGGTTGGTAGGTTTGTCAATGAATGAAAACAATAGCAATATCAGGGGTTTACAAAACTTTCAGTGTCAAGGACACAAATCTATTGCTCTATCGCTAACGGTACCATTCTCTATGATGCTCATCAAAGTACACTCCCATGCCATGGTATATAAATATGGCAATCATTCAGTACCATTACTTGTTGTAAGGGATGATTTAGCTGGAAAGCTTAGATGGAGACTCACATGCAAAGCACCATTTGTGGTCTGTGCTTTAGGGAATACAGCTGAAGAACACTCAGTGTGTGAGTGTGTGGGAAGAGGAGCTACAGCATGTGTTGCACTGAGCTGTGTGAAGAACATGTATTTATCACACTTTCCACAACTGCATGACTCACAGGCTTTAAATACAGAAACCGAATTCAGCTACAGTACAAGGTGTCAGAATCACATTTCACCATGTCCAACTCCCAGCCAATTCATCCATATCTTCTCTTAGGTTCGTATTCGGTAGAATTGTAGTAGGAAATCATATTAAATAAATGTTTCACTCTTGTACATGATCAAGCAGTTTGTTAAAAATAAACTTTAGCCATTCATTTCTAATACTGGAATCCTTCAAAAGAGGAATGGCAGGTGCAACACAGCATCATTTGGCAAACTTTCCCACTATGCCTTACTCTTATTGTTTAGTCATATGCCACCTGGAATAATAATATACATCTTCTTCTGGTGCACAGGAATTCATCCAACTTCCTCCAGACCAAACTGATGAACACTACATAGAAGTCACTGCGGTGCCAATACAAGTGGATATGTATATTTCTGAGAAACTCAGAACAATCTGGAATCTGAAATTTTGCAACGAGACAATTTTGCAGCTTAGTCGTAGGGCTTGATTCTATATAAACATACTTATATACAACAAGAAACAACCCAGATAGCACACGTACGTCTGCAAGATGTCTGTTAAAGATCACTTGATCTGGAAAGCATCTGCTGTGTACAAACATCTGTAAGATGTCAGTTTTACATACATTCTAAATCATAAACATCCTAAAGACATCTATTAGACGTCTATTTGACATCTAATAGGAAACATCTAATAGACGTATTGCAGATGACCAAACACTCTAAAAAATAGGTCTTGCAGATGTAAATGCAGACGTCAAATAGACGTCTCCGAGATGTACGTGTGCTATCAGGAAAGTGATGCACCGTATGGCTCTCAACCTCCCACTTAAGTCAAAGAGAGCAATGTACCTTCAACGACTTCGAAACAGCTGCCTCCACTGAGGATGGCGCCTCAAATAGCATCAAAGCGTTTCTCATTAAAGCCCTGTTTGTTTAGCCGGTTAAATGACCCATTATAACCATTAGCTCTCATGTGAACATAAAACAATCACGTTCATCTCTTGTTCTGTGACTTCTGGCTTTTAGTAAGACAGTGGGAGGATACAATGGACGCTTCTGAGGAAGAACTAATCACAGGATAGAAGTTTATCAGGTTAGAGGCATTGAACATTTACTAGATACTCAGAGTTAGCAAAGAATTAGCACTTAGGAGCAGTATACGCAATAAAAAAAAATATGCTAGTGAGCCTGAGGTAAAGTCTGAGCCTGACTGGACCAACTGCCATTTTATAGAAAGTACTAAAGAAGCTAGTGCTAAAAACCAACACAAAATCCAAATTTATCACATCTCCCAGGAAGAGGAAACAGACATATTACACAATTGTAAACCATGAAAAATCCATTTATTAGCTTACTGTGTCCTCTATTTGAGACACTTCAGTCAGTGATAGAGTGTGACTCACACCGTTTCGCCCACGTCCTGTACACTCACCGCTTCTCCTTCGGGTGCTAATGCTAACACTCACCTGTACTAGCCGACTCATCTCACCCCACACACACATTGACTCTTCTCTAACCACACGTTTGACGTTCAGGTTTTGTTACGGGGAAGAAAACAGATGGTAAATGGAATCAGACTTACGCTAGCGGGCATAAAGAGAGATTTGCGTATATTACGCAGCTTATACAATGTGGGTAGTTTGGTAAAAGACCAAATGAATGCAAAATAACAGGATGACTGTGTGAATAATGAACCACCTCACTTGAAATATGACGTTTTGTAAGGAAAAAGTCATTTAAAGTAGAACTTCTGGGAAAACTGCCACATTTGAGGCTGAAATGCATCATTAACTTTGACGTTGAAGGTTTGAATCGTTTGAATCAAGACTGTTTTGTTATTTTTAATGTTAAAACTTCAGGGTACAGTCCTGCCTGGAAAGCTTCGGCGGTTTGAGATGATTATTAGCGCCACTGCATCACATCAGTACAGTCAGCTAGCATAAAATGTTCCAAAATAGCTTAAAAAGACCGTATGTGTGGAATGTAATAGGTAGTTGACACTCATGCAGTGGATATGAAAAAGTGTGGGACTAGCATTGAACCCCTCGTGGCCCGACATGACTTTTGCTCAGGGCACGCAATCTCAGTTTACTCACAGTTCCACGCTGCCAAGCAGGACTGTCAGTCAGTTGGTGTGTGTTTGCGAGTTTTTGCTCTGGGACAACAAAGGCCGGTGGAAATGACAGACCATATGGAAAGGTCAGACAGCATTGTGGTGATTTCACAGAGAAAACATGCAACAAACTGTTCAGAGACCTCCAACAAATCTCATGCGACCTAGATGATTTGAAATTCAGCTAGCTCAGCTTAAAATTACACTAAGTTTGCAGCAAACATCCAAGCGAGTTTGTAAGAAAGTTCAGGTTAAGCTCAAACAATGTTTTGTTGTCCAAATTGAAAAGCTTTTGGAAATCTCTGTTACTAGTAATAATAGTTTACACTACCCTAAAAACCACCCACAACATTCTGGCAATCATATAGTAAATGCCCTGGCAACCAGTTTTGATTAATAATTAACACTATCAACAATGCTGAACCATAATGCACAACAGCATCTGACATAATCTACAATAGACAGACACAAACATAAATTGCATTTCTACAACAAAATGAAGCATGAAATGTCAAGCAGGGACATCTGGGAACACAGAATAATTGATTTGAGTCTTTGAATGTGTTCAATGAAATGAAATGAATGCATCATCAGATATCCCAATGAGTCTATAGATCCAGTCCAGGAATCTGAATAGGGTGAATCATCTTTCCACCTCCCATTGCTATAAACACTTTAAAGTGATACTCTATCTTCTGCTTAACAGTATCTTGGAAACATGAGGAAGGAGCCTCTAACTTGTGTAATCCCAAGTCACTCTGGATAAAAGCTTTGGCTAAATGAATAAAGCTAAACAGCTCTTAAAGAGACAGTCCAACCAAATGTCAATGTTGCAAAAGTGTTCACACAGTATTATAAGATTATATTTTTCTCTTAAAGGAACACTCCACTTTTTTTTGCTAATAGCTTAGCATAGATCATTGAATCAGATTACACCGTTAGCATCTCACTCGATCTAACGGTCTAATCTGATTCAATGATCTATGCTAAGCTTTTAGCAAAAAAAGTGGAGTGTTCCTTTAAGTTTTTTTAAGGTAGACAGCCCCAGTCCACATTCATTTTCAATTATTGGAAAAGAATGGATATTCCTCATAAATATGTTAATATTCGCAAACACTGGACATTTGTGTTGTGAAATGCTCTATTTTTGTAATTAATCTTGATTAAAAAAATGAGTTTAGAATGACATGAGGGTGAATAAACAATGCCAGAACTGCCACCAACAAGCAAAAAAGACATGAATATTAGCAAATACGAGGCACTGATGTTGCAAAATGTTCTGTTTTTCATAATTAAACTTGAGGAACATGAGTTTGACAGAACTGCCATTTGTGGGTAAACATCCTGTGAAAAAGATGTAAATATTAGCGAATACTGAGCATTCATGTTGTGAAATGCTCTTTTCTTGAACAAAAGTCAAATGCAAATTGCAAATTTAGAATGTTTAGAATGACATGACCAACCAATGACAGAACTGTAATTTTTGGGTGAGCTACTCTTTTAAAGAGCCAAAAAAGCAAAGAGCAAAAAAGATGAATATTAGCGAATGCTAGGCATTCACGTTGCGAAATCTTCTATTTTTTGTGAGTTATTTTTATGAAAGTGCAATTAAATGTGATGAAAATGAGTTTAGAATGACATGAGGGTGAGTAAACGATGACAGAACTGCCATTTGTGGGTGAACTAGTCTTTTCAACAGCAAAAAATAAACAAGCGAAAAAGACGTGAATGTGTGAATGAAACACTGATGTTGCAAAATGTTTTTTTTTTTGTACAAAAGTGTAATTAAACTTGATGAATTTAGAATGAAATGAGAGGAGTGAAATACAGCAGAATTGTCATTTGCGGGTAAACATCTTGTGAGAAAGATGTAAATGTTAGTGAACACTGATCATTCATGTTGCGAAATGCTCTTTTTTCATACAAAAGTATGAAAAAGCAATTAAACGATTAAAAATGAGTTTAGAACAGCATGATGATGAGTAAACGACAGAATTGTCCTATGTGGGTGAACTTGTTTTAAAACAGCCAAACAACCAGCGATAAAAGACCTAACTTTTAGCGAACACAGAGTATTCATGCTACAGAATGCTCTATTTATTGTACAAAAGTGCAATTAAACTCAATTAAAAATGACTTTAGAACAGCACAAGGATGAGTAAATGCCAGAATTGTCATATGTGGGTGAACTTGTTTTAAAAAGCTAAAAAACAACGTGCAAGACACAAATATTAGCGAATACTGAGCATTCATGATGCGAAATGCTCTATTTTTTGTAGAAAAGTGCAAAACTTGACTACAAATGAGTTTAGAGCAATATGAGGGTGCGTAAACTATGCCACAACTGCCATTCGTGGGTGAACTAGTCTTTTCAACACAAGAGCAACGGGCAAAAAATACGTGAATATTAGCAAATACGGTGCACTGACATTGCGATTTTTTTCGTACAAAAGCGCAATTGATGAAAAGCTTAAAAGTTAAAAGTTTAGAACAACATGAGGGTGAATAAACAATAACGGAATTTAAATTTGTGGGAAAACGTAATGTGAACAGCAAAAAATAAATTAATTTAAAAAACGCTAAAAAAGACGTAAATATTAACGAATACTGAGCATTCATGTTGCGAAATGCTCTATTGTACAAAAGTGGGATTAAACTTGATTAAAAATGAAGATGAGTAAATGACAGGACTCATATGTGGTTGAACTTGTTTTAAACAGCTAAAAAACTACGAGTGATATAAGACGTGAATATTAGCGAATACCGAGCATTCATGCAGCGAAACGCTCTGTCGTACAAAAGTGTGATTAAACTTGATTAATAATGAGGATGAGCTTGATTAACAGCATGAGGATGAGTAAATGACAGAATTGTCATATGTGGGTGAACTCATTTTAAACAGCCAAAAAAATGATAAGCGATAAAAGACGTAAATATTAGTGAATACTGAGCGCTCGTGTTGTGAAATTCTCTATTTTTCATACAAAAGTGCAATTAAACTCAATTAAAAATTAGTTTAGAACAGTATGAGGGTAAGTATATGCCAGAATTGTCAAATGTAAGTGAACTTGTTTTAAACAGCTAAAAAACGACAATCAATAACAGTTGTAAATAGTAGCGAATACTGAGCATTCATGTTGCGAAATACTCTATTTTCGTACAAAGGTGCAATTAAACTCAATTAAAAACGAGTTTGGAACAGCATGAGGATGAGTAAATTACAAATGTGATATGTGGGTGAACTTGTTTTAAAAAAGCTAAAAAGCAATGAGCGGTACAAAAGACATAAATATTAACGAACTCTGATCATTCATGTTGCGAAATACTCTATTTATTGTACAAAAGTGCAAAACTTGATTAAAAATGAGTTTAGAGCACCATGAGGATGAGTAAATGACAGAATTGTCATATGTGGGTGAATTTGTTTTAAAAAGCTAAAAAACAACGAGCGATTAAAAAAAAAGACGTAAATATTAGCGAATACCGAGCATTCATGTAGCAAAAGGCTCTATCGTACAAAAGTGCGATTAAACTTGAATGAATTTAGAACATCATTAAGATGAGTACATGACAGCACTGTCATATGTGGAAAAACTTGTTTTAAACAGCTAAAAAACGACAACCAATAAAAGACGTAAATATTGGCGAATACTGAGCATTCATATTGCGAAATGCCCTATTTATTGTACAAAAGAGGAAAAAAAGTGATTAAAATGAGTTTAAAACAGCATGAGGATGAGTAAATGACAGAATTGTCATTTGTGAGTGAACTTGTTTTAAACAGCTAAAAAAAAAATCAACCAGCAATAAAAAAGACGTAAATATTAGTGAACACAAAGAACTGATGTTGCGAAATGTCTATTTTTCATACAAAAGTGCAGTTAGTTAAACGATTAAAAATTAGTTTAGAACAGCATGAGGGTAAGTAAATGACAGAATTGTCATGTGGGTGAACTTGTTTTAAACAGCTAAAAAACGACAAGCGATAAAAGACGTAAATATTGGCGAATAATTAACATTCATGTTACGAAATGCTCTATTTCTCAGAAAAAAAATTGCAATTAAATTCAATTAAAAATGTGTTTAGAACAGCATGAGGGTAAGTAAATGACAGAATTGTCATGTGGGTGAACTTGTTTTAAACAGCTAAAAAACGACAAGCGATAAAAGACATAAATATTGGCGAATACTGAGCACTCATGTTGCGAAATGCTCTATTTTCCGTACAAACGTGCAATTAAACTCAATTAAAAATGAGTTTAGAACAGCATGAGGGTAAGTAAATGACAGAATTGTAATATGTGGGTGAACTTGTTTTAAACAGCTAAAAAACAACAAGCATTAAAAGATGTAAATATTAGCGAATAATTAGCATTCATGTTACGAAATGCTCTATTTCTCGTAAAAAAAATTGCAATTAGATTCAATTAAAAATTAGTTTAGAACAGCATGAGGGTAAGTAAATGACAGAATTGTCATATGTGGGAAAACTTGTTTTATCCAAACAACTAGCGATAAAAGATGCAACTATTAGCGAAAACTGTGCATTCATGTTGCGAAATGCTCTATTTTTTGTACAAAAGTGCAAAACTTGATATAAAATGAGAATATAAGATATTGCGACACAACAAAAGACGAACGCTTCACTGCATGTCACGATGTTACCACAGCCATGTTCGTAGAGCATCATGCAATGACGTTAGTCCACTCAAAGGTCATAACCCTGGTCCTACCTGAGGCCCTGAATGTAACTGACACAACTACAAACACAATATCTACTCTGTCAAACAAGACCAGCATGCCTTGCAAACTGCATCAACACAACATACGGTCTCAAATCGCTCGTTTTGACGGTTAAGAAGGAAACGTCGCTACTTACCGCGGCAGTCCGACACGTCTCTTCTCCAGCCGCTCCCGTGCAGCCGCTCTAAACGTTTGGAAATCATAGGCTGTCAAATACCTCGATCCCTCTTCCTCTGCAACTGGTCTCTCCCTCTCTAGCTCTCTATCAGACACACGTTGCCACCCACGTCAACCAGGAGCGCACGCTTTCCCGAGCAGCGAGCGGTATGCATGTAACTCTCTCTCTTCCTCTCTCTCTAACGCAACTCTAATTTAACGCAAATCTATTTTGGACACGGCATGCGATTGCTTTTCTTCTTCCTGAAGTCTTGCTTTTCTTTCCCTCATTGTGTTGGAGTTACCTAACTAGCGCTGTGTGAAGCTCTTGGCAGCCCACACGCACACGCGCTCCCTCCCTCGCCGTCTCCGAAGAAACGCAGAGGCTTGCCAGGGATGCTTGCCATTGGAGGAAACCGCTGCCAGTTTGCTTTCCAGAGCCGTGCCTCCCAAACACACGCCGTCTTCGGCTGACAGCGATGAGCGCTAGTCTTCACACTGAATCACTGTCAACAACAGGCTAAAACATCACCGTCATGCTAATATCCAAAGACTACTGTGGTGCTAGCGTTTATAGATGTTGTCAGGGTGTTGATAGGTGTTGCTAAGGTGTTCTGGGTGGTTGTTAGGTGGCTGCTTCCTGTCTAAAGCGAATTTTTAAGCTTTAGTCAGGTTGGACGTCATATTGAATTTAATGTGGATGGAAATGAGGCTGTGAGGAATAGATTTACAGTCTCTACAATGGCACGCACCACATTAATGTCACTGACCATATCATTTTCGCAACTTTCAAAACTGTTTAATGGAGTTCTACCCTGTTGAAAAAACAGCATATGCTGGTTAGGTTTTGATGCTGGGATGCTGGTTTTAGCTGATCCTTTGCTGGTTTATGCTGGCTCTTTGCTGGTCCTTAGCTGGTTTAAGCTGGTCCAGGACCAGCACATGACCAGCATAAACTAGCAAAAGACCAGCATAAACCAGCTAAAAACAGCATCCCAGCATCAAAACCTACCTAACCAGCATATGCTGTTTTAAACGGGGCACTGCATGTGTTTTCATAAATTTTCTAAGCTGAACAATGTTGTTAAACAACTGTACAATCCGGAGAACGCACTGTACTTCAGTTCCTCACAGCTTCAATTTCATTCTTGTCAAAAATGAAATATTACTATCATGATTGATGTCTATTGTTAACTAATTCTGAATACAAAAATGTTTTTTTGTTAACTGAAATGAAGTGAAATAATATATAAACTACATAAACTGCTGTAACTAAATATTAAATAAATAGGATTAAACTGAAATACTAAATGACAAACTAAAGCTAAAATATCAAATTAAAAGTATACAAAAGTATTAAAATAACAACAACAATAACAACAGCAACAACAACAAAAGCACATAAAATGATTCAACCAAAAATGAAAATTAAAACAGAAGTATTTTTTTATTTATTTTTTACAGTTTTTACTAAAAACCGCAATATAATAATAAAAGCGCTCTGCACAGTCTACCAACCATAATAATAATAATAATACTAATACATCAAATTAGGCTTTACAACTTACAATATTGTACAGTGTGAAAGTCATATTATTATTATTATTATTATTATTATTAATTAATTAATTTATTTATTTATTTTTAACTGAATAGTAGATCAAAATTATATTACATTTTGCCCCTTCTATTCTGTAAAAAAAAAAAATAAATAAATAAATAAAATAATGTAATAAAATAATGCAATGCAATAAAAATATAATTCATAAGTTTATGTTACAAATTAATTTAGGCTTTACACCTTAAAAGGGTCCTCAGATGAACATTTTCCACAAGTTGATATAATTCTTTAGGGTCTTAATGAAAAGTCTACAATATACTTTGGTTAAAAATTCTCAATGGTTTTGTAAAACAACACCCTTTTTACCTTGCCAAAATCAGCTCTGCAAAAATCATCTCATTCTGATGGATTGCTCCTTTAAATGTTAATGAGCTCTGCTTGCCACGCCCCTCTCTTCTCTCTGTGGAGTGACGAGCCTGTTTACTTTAGCCGCATTTAGTCGTGTTTAGCCGCTAAACTTGTTAACTAGCACGTTATAAGGAAAGGTGATTGCAGAGATTCATAATAAACCCCTTATACTCACTTCTGCTGTAAGTGAAGCTGGATCACGAATGATTTGCGCAAACATACACGGATATATGTAGATCGGGAGGCACATTCCAGTCACAAACAAACGTAATCTACTGCATCTTCAGCAGCTCAGATGTCGGGAGTAAATGACGACCACTATGTTCATTATAACATCCAGCAACACAACACCTCAATCGGAGATATTCTTGTCTAACTTACATCCCCTTACAACGGAGGTCAAACTGTTACAGCTGACAGGTCTGAGGTAAGACGCTCATGTCAATCAACTATCGTGGGAGCAGCCTCTGTCGGTGTGAAATTTAGTTTTTTTTTTGTTTTTGTTTACAGAATAGTAGGTCAAGATTATATAAAGTTTTCTCCTACTATTACGTATAAATAAATACATAAATGAATAAAGCACTAAAATATTCATAGGTTTATGCTACAAGTAAATTTGGGTTTTACAACCTAATGTACAGTGTGAAAAAGTGAAAATTTTGAAGATTAATGTTGAGATTTACTAAAGATTACATTTAACAGTGTTGTTAAAGTATTAGTGAGCATTAAATGACAACAAAGGTAATTTAGGAAATTAGCATGTGATGTTTATAAAATATATAAATATCCAATACTAAGCAACATATTTTGGCAGCACTGAAAAAGGGTATCTTTCCAAGGATTATAATTATGCTAAAAATCACTTAGAAAAGGAACAGCAAACCTCTGCTCAACAGACCGCATGATTTGAATATTCATGTTCGAACATCACTAAACACGTTCCTTAGCCAACACGCTAATGTGTTGGGCTCAATATTTTTCTGATTCCATCGAGAGTCCAGTGTGGCGTCTTGGCAAACTGACAATGTTCAAAGAAAACTACAGCGTGCTACCTACAATCATAGTGATTAGACACATGTTGCTGCTCTAAAGCGATGAATCAAATCCAAGCCCACAATCTCAGGCTATTCTGTCCAGGTGCAGCTATCAGATCGTTCAAACATGGATTCCAGAAAGGCTCTGTCAGATTGCGAGGCTGATCTTCTCACTCATGGTTGGGCATTACAAATTGGGTGAGTCCTTGAAAACAGCAAGAGATCCGCAAGAAGCCACACTAGCTGAGCGAGGCATCTGTGCGGCCATATTGTAACGGAGGACCAGTCGGTCTGCGGTACCGATGCTGAAATGCATCCACATTGTGGATGTGAATTTACACTGGCAAAGCAGAAACTTTTTGGGTTGTAGGTAGTGTTGGGGAACTTGGACGAGTTGAGCTCCCAAAGATGTTATTTATGCACTGTATTTTGAAAAAAAAAAAAAAAAAAAAAAAAAACATTTTAAATAAAAAGAAAAAAAATCTCACAGACAAAGTGTGGGTCACATTTCACCTATAAAAAATGGACATGAAAATACACAAAAGAAAAGAAAAGAAAAGAAAAGAAAAGAAAAGAAAAGAAAAGAAAAGCAATGAAAAGAAAAGAAAAGAAAAGAAAAGAAAAGAAAAGAAAAGAAAAGAAGAAAATTATTTTATTTTATCTTATTTTATTTTCAATCCAAAAACAACACACAAATAAATAAATAAATAAATAAATAAACTGAGAAAATAAAATAAATAGTTTAAAATTTTGCAAGTGAAATATGGCAACACAACATTGTAATGTAGTAAGTGAATTATCAAAGTTATTTTTTGAATTAGTTAAACATTATATTTACCAGTGTTTTAACATTATTAGTGGTTTTAAAGATTAAGTTTAGTACAATTAATAAAAATAAGAAAAAGAAGAAGAATAAATTATTTTATTTTATTTGTATTATATTATTATTATTATTATTATTATTATTATTATTATTATTATTTGAGATTCAATAAAAAACAACATAAATAAATAAACAACACACAGAAATTAAAATAAATTGTTTTAAATTTTACAAGTGAAACATGGCATCACAACACTGTAATGTATAATAGGGGCAATATGAAAACTTTTTTTTTGAATTTGCTAAATATTACATTTAACAATGTTCCAAATTATTAGTGGTTTCAAAGATTAAGATTAAGTTTAGTACATTTAATAATAATAATACTAATAATAATAATAATACATTTAAATAAAAATTTATAAAATTCTTATTTTATTTTTACTTGATATTCAATCCAAAAACAACAGATAAATAAATAAACAAATAATAATAATTTCAAGTGAAATATGGATCACAACATTATAATGAATTGCAGAGGGATTTTGAAAAGTAATTTTTGAATTAGGTAAATATTACATTTAACAGTGTTATACAATTGTTTGTGATTTTTAAGATTAAGTTTAGTAAGTTATAATAATAATAATAATAATAATAATAATAATAATAATAATTATTATTATTATTATTATTATTAGCTATACTAATAACTAAATATTAATATTACACAATTAAAACCTCTCCATAGCAGGCCACAAGATTTAAGGAATCATTCATGTTCTAACATTTGAGCATTTATAAATATGAATGTATGAACATACAAAAACATATAAAGAAAGAAAGAAAGAAAGAAAGAAAGAAAGAAAGAAACATATTCAACCATTGCAAACAAGTTGGCAGCAACATTTTACTTACAACATTGCCTCCAACATTGATCACAAACAATCAATTCTACATGCTGCATTCATTACCTTAAACTTCCTCACAAAAAAACTTACATGCAGTTCATCAAAATGACTAAAGATGAGTTCATTCTGAAGTAAGTGGCATGGGAATAGCATAACAGACACTTAACATCACAGAAAAACTCAATCAACCAAACATCTTCTCAAATCACCTTCAAAACTAAACAGAAGTGCAAAAACAACAGTTTACAAACACATTTCAAACACTCTCCCCATCAGCCATTGGCTGAACAAAGAGGTAGCCACGCCCTAAACTCACACCATTGGCTGCGTCAGTCAGTTGACTAAAACAAGCAACTTGCAATTCAGTTTAGTGCCAACAGAGGTGCAGAAATGACACACTTGAAGGTTATTTCTTTAGACGAGCAAAACATTTGTACTGAGAACATTGAACATTTCGAATGAGAACATTGTGTTTCAAAATATATAAAGGCTAGACTGAAACAGCTGCGAAAAAATATGCTCCAAATAGTCTTGGATAATAATGCGATGGGTTGGGGGTGGAATGAGCTGTGATGCATTATGGGTAGCCTGTGAGAGAGCTATTCTTTGATAATAGGGGGAAAAATGGTTTAAAGAATAAAACAATGAGGTCTTGTTGTTCTTTGTCCATATCTGTGTGTCTGTTAACCAAGTTTACAGCATGAAACATTCACAAAATGTTCCATGGAATCTTCCTTCTCTGACCAGATCACTAAGAAAGAAATATCTGCAATTTAACCGCACAAAGGTGCTACATAATCCAGGGGTTTGTGGGTAGGAGTTGACAGCACTGGAACGGAATACCGGATTCATCGATGAGGAATAACCATCATTTTCAAACAAGTCACACGGCTCACTTATCTTCGGTAATGGATTGAGACATGACCGTCAAAAAGAAAGCTAAAAAAAACACCCTCCTTCATCCTGTCCTTTGTCGCTGGGATTCTAAATATAAAGCGCAGTCGATCCCAGATCTGTGTGCTGTAAACCTGTTGGGTATGCTGCTCCTTTATGCCAGAATTCACCGGAATGTTCCAGCTGAATGAGTCACTCAGAGTGAATCATCATCCTGAGTCTCAGAGCAGCGCCGAACCCAGAGAGACTCAGCTAATACTGTATTACACACCTCACGTCCCGCAGTCACACACGCATACCCATCATCGGACTGTCCCTGATATAATATTGGGGATTTCTGCACACATGCATCGCTAAAACATCCATGTAATGTTAGCATTTGCATCTGGAAGATTGTTGTTTGCATTGTTTTTAATGTGCTTGCTAATTAAGTGATATGACATAAGCAAGAGCTGTTGGTTTATATATTTGTGATTTGTTCATTAACATGACAGTAATTGTCGGTAATTTTACACCCATTTTTTTTTTTTTTTTTTTGACAAAAAGCACACTTGTATGATATTGTTTTTATACAACAATTGAATTTCTAAAAAAAATTATATAATATTCATTATGATACAAATGTCGCATAATTTATACATTATACACTGACCAAAATTATAAACGCAACACTTTTGTTTTTGCCCCCATTTTTCATGAGCTGAACTCAAAGATCTAAGACTTTTTCTATGTACACAAAAGGCCTATTTCTCTCAAATATTGTTCACAAAACTGTCTAAATCTGTGTTAGTGAGCATGTCCCCCCCCCTAAAATAAAAATCCTCTGTTTCTTAGTGGAGCAACTTTCCAAACATCCCAAACCCGGCCCCTCCACAAATGCAGACCATGTGTAACCAGACCAGCCCAGGACCTCCACATCCAGCATCTTCACCTCCAAGATCGTCTTAGACCACCCACCCGGACAGCTGCTGCAACAATCGGTTTGCATAACCAAAGAATTTCTGCACAAACTATCAGAAACCATCTCAGGGAAGCTCATCTGCATGCTCGTCATCCTCATCGGGGTCTCGACCTGACTGCAGTTCGTTGTCGTAAGCGACTTGAGTGGGCAAATGCTCACATTCGAAGGCGTCTGGCACTTTGGAGAGGTGTTTTCTTCACGGATGAATCCCGGTTTTCACTGTACAAGACAGATGGCAGACAGCGTGTATGGCGTTGTGTGGGTGAGCGGTTTGCTGATGTCAACATTGTGGATCGAGTGGCCCACGGTGGCGGTGGGGTTATGGTATGGGCAGGTGTATGTTATGGACAACGAACACAGGTGCATTTTATTGATGGCATTTTGAATGCACAGAGATACCGTGACGAGATCCTGAGGCCCATTGTTGTGCCATTCATCCATGACCATCACCTCATGTTGCAGCATGATAATGCACGGCCCCATGTTGCAAAGATCTGTACACAATTCCTGGAAGCTGAAAACATCCCAGTTCTTGCATGGCCAGCATACTCACCGAACATGTTACCCACTGAGCATGTTTGGGATGCTCTGGATCGGCGTATACGACAACGTGTTCCAGTTCCTGCCAATACCCAGCAACTTCGCACAGCCATTGAAGAGGATTGGACCAACATTCCACAGGCCACAATCAACAATCTGATCAACTCTATGCGAAGGAGATGTGTTGCACTGCGTGAGGCAAATGGTGGTCACACCAGATACTGACTGGGTTTCGGACCCCCCCGGACCCCCCAATACAGTAAAACTGCACATTTTAGAGTGGCTTTTGATTGTGGCCAGCCTAAGGCACACCTGTGCAATAATCATGCTGTTTAATCAGCATCTTGATATGCCACACCTGTGAAGTGGATGGATTATCTCAGCAGTGGAAGTGCTCACTAACACAGATTTAGACGGATTTGTGAACAATATTTGAGAGAAATAGGCCTTTTGTGTACATAGAAAGTCTTAGATCTTTCAGCTCATGAAAAATAAGGGCAAAAACAAAAGTGTTGCATTTATAATTTTGGTCAGTGTATATATGCATATTATCTATTATATAATCATTTAAATGAACAAACTGAATTGTCTATGCACAATTACTATAGGAAATTAGTATTATAATATTATACTAATATTTATATTCAATATAATACATATTTAATTTTAGACACAATATTTTGAGTTATTTTGTCTATTTTTGATTTGTTATTGAAAAAGTTTCTAAACAAAGCCACATAAGGATCAACCGTTGCATTTTTTCGGAGCAACACGCAGCAGTTTCTGAATGAATCTGTCTTCGAACGAATCTGTTAAGTAAATTCAATGATTCAGTGAACTAATCAGCTGAGTCATCGATTTGATGATTTGCTCATAAAGACAGTCTTGTTTCATATCCGAACAGATCAGTGTTTTTAAATGTATCAGTTGAGTTAGTAATTCAATGGATTGCTCATAACGACAGTCACTTGTTTCATATCTGAACAGATAAGTGTTCTAAAATGAATCAGTTGAGTCAACGATTCAATTTTTTGCTTATAAAGACAGTCACTTATTTTGTTCCTGAATGAATCAGTGTTTGTGAATAAATTGGTTGAGTGAATAATTATTTTCTCATAAAGAGACTCACTTGTTTTGTTCCTGAACATTTTTTTTTTTTTTTTTTTAATGAATCAGTTGAGTCAATGATTTTCTAATAAAGACAGTCACTAGTTTTATTCCTGAATTAATCTGTTTCATTTATTTATTTATGCATTATTTAACAAATTATTGAATCAGTATTTTTGCTGAGGGAATGGTTAAATGACTTGCTCATAAAGACAGTCAATTGTTTTGTTTCTGAATGAATCAGTGTTTTCGAATAAATCTGTTGAGTGAATAATTATTCACTCACAAAAAGACTCACTTGTTTCATTCTTGAACAAAACAGTGCTTTTGAACAAATCAGTCCAGTAAATGATTAAATGACTCACTCATAAATACAGCCACTTGTTTCATTCTTGAATGAATCAGTGTTTCTGAACTAATCAGTTGAGTCAACAATTTAAAGATTTGCTCATAAAAATAGTCAATAATTCAATTATTTGCCATAACAAGAGTTAACTGTTTCATATCTGAACAGATCAATCATTTAAAATAAATCAGTTGAGCCAAGATTTAATAATGTGCACATAGCAACAGGAAATTGTTTTATATCTGAACAGATCAGTTTTTTAATGAATCAGCTGAGTCAATGATTCAATGATTGGCTCATAAAGACAGTCACTTGTTTCATATCTGAACAGATAAGTGTCTTTAAACAAATCAGTTGAGTCAATGATTCAATGATTTGCTCAACAAAAGTCAGTTGTTTCATATTGGAAAAGATCAGTGTTTTACAATCAGTTGAGTCAACAATTCAATAATTTGCTCATAAAAACAGTCACTTGTTTCATATCCGAACTGATCAGTGTTTTCAAGTGAATCAGTTGAGTTAATGATTCAATGATGTGCTTATAACAAGAGTCAACTGTTTCATATCTGAACAGATCAGTGTTTTTTAAAAAAATCAGTTCAGTAAATAATTCAATGACTCCCTCATAAATACAGTCACTTGTTTCATTCCTGAATGAATCAGTGTTTTTTAAATGAATCAGCTGAGTCAATGATTCAATGATTTGGTCATAAATCAGTGTTTTGTCTGAATCAGTTGAGTGAATGATTCAATGACTCAGGCATAAAGACACCTAGCTGTTTCATTCCTTAATGAATCAATACTAAACAAATCGCCTGAGTAAATGATTCAATGATTCACCCATAATGACTTGAATTTGAAAACATAAATACAAACTTTAAGATATTTATTAGCTGTATAGATATAATTATGACTTCTCAAACAGAATTCAACTGAATATCCAAATACCTTTTGGGACCCCCACAGTTTTGCACTGAATTTTAAGTGTGGTTGTGAAAAGTCTTCAAGACAATAAAAACATGAATCATTCATATATCCACGGAAATACTATGAATGCAAATAACTCAATTTGAGATGCCTACAGACAATCAAACATGTTTTTTTTCCTCTTGCATTGATGCATGATAATCCAGTCTTTCAGTTTTTTATACTTGTGGGAGGCTCAGATCAAAAATACCAAAAAGAATGATTAACGCAGAGCATTGTCTTTTGGTGATCAAGTGGAAAAACTCACTCTTGTTTCCTTTCCTCGTTTTTTGCCATCTTTTTTCCTCCACAAACACACTCAGGCTATCCGTCAGGTCATCTCCGGGCGTCTCCTGTTCTCTCGTTTCGCTCATCAGTGATTGATAACACAACTGCACAACTAGTTGCTTAGCAACCTTTCAAAGAACTGCAGGGCGATGCAGGAGAATTTCTGACGCTCCACAACAAAACTATCTGCATTAGCAAACACGCAACACTTCTTAACAGTGAAGTGTTATGCTTTAAGATTGTAGGTACAGTAAATGTCAACATAGATTGCCATTTTGAGCACTTTATCTGGTAATGTAATATTGAGTGAGCATGTCAAACCTGATTCAGAGTCATTAGACTGATTCAAACCAGTTGTCTATTTGAGTCTCAAATCAACCAGATCAGACTGAGCCATTCTTAGCGACAGCACAGTGTTAAAGGAGACAACAAACAGGCTCAACCATTATCATTAGGCTCCGTTAACAATAGTGCTAAATGCTAAAAATACACAGGAAGTGGAGTAGGATTGTCTCGGGAAGGCGGTGATACGCCTCATTCTGAGTACAAGCTGTGCGGAAAGAGTTTCTGGATCCTCGTGGCTCTGGAAAATTCCAGTTCGTCTTTTTGCGTTCAAGACGCCCCGCTGCGGCCATTTGTGAAATTTGCTTAGACAAAGTGGGCACTATGGTGGGCGAGGAAAGAAGAGAAAGTAAGACAGACGGAGGGAGGGAGGAAGGCTGAGGAGGAGTAGAAGAGATGTGGCTAAAAACGAGAAACTTAAGATTGCTGAACAGCTCCTGGTATTGATTTTTTTAAACTTGTGTTGCTTTTTTGCATGAGCAGAAATGGAGCTTAGGCTGTGGGTTTGCATTTCCATTAAGTTCATATGAAATATGAACCTGTTTAGTCGAAGGGGTCAAGACTGTTTTCCAGACTTTCTGTAACCTTTAGATTTAAACACACTGTTTTACAAAATATCACTCATATATTTATACATGTATGAGATAATCAATACACGTAGATATATAAAAAAATAAAGTTTACCAAAATATTGTGGAGGGCCAAATTACTCTTAATGAAATTATTACATAATTCAATATTTAAACAAATCAATAGATACTAAATTGTTAATAAAAAAACATTAAAGCCATTAGTTAATTATAATAACGCAAATTAATTTTATTAACGATTTAATTATTTATTTCACAACTGATTTTAAATCTCTCTTTGAGCAAATCATTGAAACATTCACTTAACCTATTTGTTGAAATCATTGATTTTTTCAGGAATGAAATAAGCGACTTTCTTTATAAGCAAATAACTGAATCGTTCACTCAACTGATTTGTTTTAAATTACTGATTTATTCAAGAACAAAACAACTGACTTTCTTTATTTGTGAATCATTTAATCATTTACTAAACTATTTCTGTTCAAAAACAAATTATTCAAAACTGAATAATCACTAAATTAATGTCAGTTGTTTTTATTGTTTAATTATGTATTTAAGAATTTATTTAACATTTAAATATTTATTTTCATATTAAAAAAAAAAAAAAAAAAAAAAAAAAAACTGGCCCTCCATAGAATGCAGTTGAAATTATGATTTGTATAATTTATTTAGTTCAATATTAAAATAATTAATACTTTTATTAACAATTTAATTATTATTATTATTATTATTATTATTATTTTTATTATTATTTTTTTTTTTTGACAATTAATTCAGGAATGAAACAAGTAACTTCTTGAAACTTTCACTCCACCAATTTGTTGAAAACACTGCATCATTCAGGTATGAAACAAGTGACTCTCTTCATGAATAAATATTTGAATCATTTGCTCAACTGATTTGTCTAAAAAACAAATTACTCAAGATAAAAAAAAACATTAATTAATAATTAAATTGTTAGCATAAATAAGTAAATACTACTACTACTACTAATATAATAATAATAAATCAAACAAATTAATGTCTGTTGAGTATAATAATTTAATTATATTTTCAATGAATTATTCAGGAATGAAACAAGTGACTCTCTTTATAAGCAAACAACTGAATCGCTCACTCAACTGATTTGTTCAAAAATATTGATTCATTCAGGAACTCCGGACTATCTACCGTTATTGGATTATTCTCTACGATTGCCTGTGATATCCCTGTCTGCTCCTGTTTTGACCCTGCCTGTACGACCATGTCTTTGTCACGTCCTATTAATAAAAGCTCGCATATGGATCCGCTCGCCTCTCGTCTCGTTCATCCCGTAACAAAATCATTACATAATGATTAATTAAAATCATTAGTTAAATACAATAACACAAATTAATCTCCAAATTAACTGTATTATCAATTTAATTATTTATTTAACAAATAATTCATGAATGAAACAAGTAACTCCCTTTGAGCAAATTATTGAATCATTTGTTCAACTGATTCGTCTGAAAATCAAATTACTTAAGATAAAAATTCAAACATTAATTCATAATTAAAAACAATTCACCATAAACAAATGAATGCCTGTTGCTTATAATTAATTTAATTATGTTTTCAATGATTAATTCAGGAACAAAACAAGTGACTCTTGTTATAAGCAAATAACTGCATCATTCACTCAACTGATTTGTTCAAAATCACTGATTCATTCAGGAACAAAACAAGCAAATCTCTTTATGAGTCGAATCATTTCATTATTTAGTCAGCTGATCTTGATCAAAAACAAATGACTTAAAATGGAACCACATTATTGTCAATTTTTAAAGTGTAATTATGTATTTAACCATTTATTTAAATATTTACTTTATATATTTTTATGTATTCATTTTGAGTAATTTGGCCCTACATAAAATGCAGCTGAAATATGATTTGTATCATTTAAATAATTAAATATTTAAATAAATTATTAGACAGTAATTAATTATCATTTAACTGTTAATAAAACCATTAAAACCATTAGTTATTTACAATAACCCAAATTAATTTCCAAATAAATTCTGATTAACAATTTAATGATTTATTTATTTTTTTTTAAATAATTTAACAAACCATTGAAACATTCACTTCATATATATATATATATATATATATATATATATATATATATATATATATATACTCAAAATTAAATAATTAATTACATATTAATTAAATAAGCGACACTCTTATCTTTTTAACTTTGGTAACAGGTTGAATGAGTCAACAGGTTGAGAGTCTGACAGCAGTCCTGATTTTGGGTAGATGCCACGTCTAGCCTGTTGGTTTTGTCAACACAGACTACGTCTGAAATAAATTATTTCAAACCACAAGAAAAAGCTTGTTTACCATAATTTGGCTTCTCTCATAAGTGCGTCTGTTTGCCTGTGCTGTGCTGAGAGTGTTCAGACAGCATCAAAGCAACGCTCCAGTGCTTTAGAACAGGACACTCCGTCCACGAGGGTCTGGTACACTGACGTCCGCACGAATTCAGCTCTATTCTGTTACCTAAGATCTGAGGCAAAAAGACATTTCACAGGCTGATCTGGACAGAGGTCCACACACACGGATCGCCCCCTCACCTCTGCGCCAACTGCCATTGGAGAGGGGGTTGCCTTAGTAACAGCAATTTGGCAGGCTAGTCAGACACTATGCGCCAGCCCACACAGTTCACCGACACTATGATTCTTGCTGTCGGGCAGACAGAGGCGTAAGTACGGAAAGAGGCCAGTAATGACCCACGATTTGCAGCTTCACGGGAATATGAGATCGGTATTTTAGTTTGTTTTCGCTCACAAGGGACTTCAGACTAATAAGTGAGAATTTAATGATTTTATAATGATTTTCTGGACTGAAAATGAATAATTAATTGAAGTCTTCAAGTAGTGTAGTTTATTGTTTCAAACCTGTTTGACCTTTTTTCTTCAGTGGAGTAAAAAAGGGAATATCTAGGAGAATGTTTATGCTGCTTTTTTTCCATGCAAACCAAACAAATTACAACATAACACAATTTTAGCTGTCTTTGCCAGAGTTCTTGAAACTCATTTTTCGTTGCATGTAAAGACTTGGAATATCACACACAGTCACAAAGACTACTGTAATAATGCTTATCTGATATTTTTTGGAGCTAAACTGTGATTTACTGTCTACTTTGTACTTTATGGAAAAGAACAGCTTGGACAATCTGAAAAAATATCTCCTTTTGGGTTCTATATAAGAAAGAAAGTAATACAGATTTGTAACATGAAAATAAACAGCTTTATTTATTTATTTATTTATTTATTTATTGTGAAAATTATGATATGACACATTAGAATGAATTTTTGTAGGGGACTTTTTTTTAATTAAATTAAATACAAAAATCAACTATGATATTATTTATTTATTTATTTATTTATTTATTTATTTATTTATTTATTTATTTATTTAAAACTTTTTATTTTATTTTATTTTATTTTATTTTAACAATTTATTATATTATGTTTTCAATAATAAATCTTAACGTGTACAAAAAATAAAACAAATACAAAATTAAACAATAAATTAAAATCAAATTAAAACACAATAAGCTATATTACTTACTATTAATTATATACTATTTTATTTCATTTGTTTTAAATAAAAAGTATTAATATTATATTAAATAATAATATTATATTAAAATATAAAAATACAAAAATACAAAAACATAATGAAATTAAATTAAAAAGATATAAGTAAACTATATAATTGAACAATTTTTTTGTTGCATGGAAAAGAGCAGCTTGGACAATCTGAAAAGAAAAAAAAAAGAAAATCTCCTTTTGGGTCCCATATAAGAAAGAAAGTCATACAGATTCATAACATGAGAATAAACTGCATTAGTTGATTATTTGTTGTTTGTTTGTTTATTTCTGAAAATTACATTATCATGATATGACACATTAGAATTAGGTTTTGCAGGGGAATTTTTTTTTTTTTTTTTTTATTAAATTAAATACAAAAATCAACTATAATATTTATTATTAATTATTATATATGTATTTTTATTTATTTATTTATTTATTTATTTATTTATTTATTTATTTATTTTAAACTGTTTTATTATATTATGTTATCAAGAATAAAGCTTAATGTGTACAAAAAATAAAACAAATGCAAAATTAAACAATAAATTAAAATTAAATTAACTAAAACACCATAAGCTATATTACTTACATACTATTTATTATACATGATTTGATTTGATCTGATTTGTTTTCAATAAAAATTGTAATATTATATTAAATAATAATAATAATAATAATAGATTAAAATATAAAAATACAAAAATAGAATAAAATAAAATTAAAAGATAAGTAAACTATATAATTGAACTAATTTTGTATAACAAATAAAACACTTTTACAATTGAAATATTATAATAGCTAGATTATTTAATTTAAAAATGTTATAATGTTAATCACATTTTATGATGAAAATAAATAAATAAATAAATACATTTATTGAAAAATATGTTATAATGCCATGCTATCAAAATATGACACATTAGAATTAGGTTTTTGCATGAAGAAAAAAAAACAATATTTTTGAATTAAATTAAATACAAAAAAAATATTATTTATTTTATTATTTATTTGTTATATTATATTACAAAATTTTAATACAAACACAAATTTTAATAAAAACCAACTACATTTTTATTTTATTATTTATTATTATATTATTATGAATGAATGAATGAATGAATGAATGTAGTCATGCAAATCATATGATCTGTACTATGAAGAAAGAGCCATATAAAGTCTAAAATTAACTTTCTGCCAAGGTTCATCTAACATCTCATCGAGCACTGAAGATGTGTGACCTATATTACATCTCAGCTCAATATCTCACCAAAACAATAAAAAAGCCATCAAACTGAGCGACTGCATTATGAGGAACATCTGAGACTGAAGGGAAGCCCCAAAACATATCCGGACACCTACGTCACACTTAACACCTCTGAATGCTCTGACAACAAACCAAGTGGCATCTTCAATAATTTTTAATGATGTTAAAAGTCTAAATAACTAAATAAAAGTCATGTAATGTTCCCTATAAAGTATGTTAGGAGCACTGAACACTGCCTAGGGACTTTATAAACTTCAAAACAGCTGTTATTTGTAAGATATTTTGGAGGTGTCAAGATGTTTTCCGTTTGTACGACTATTGAAACTGACAAAAGTGTCACATCTAGAGTAACACTTCACAAATGAGTGTCTTGACATTTAAGGGGCTGAAACATGCCAATGTCAACAGGAACGGCAATTAACGAACCCTGGATTAAAATCACGACGAGGCCTACAGCCATCTAACACAATGCCTAATAATATCTATAGCGTTTCTTCAAAATAGCCAGGGTAATATCCGTTCGATGTTGTCTGTTTAACATCTGGCCTTCCTCAACACTTTGTCACGATGCTTTCCAGTCATCATGTTTATAACATCGGCGCAATGTTGTAATTATCAGCGGGTTACTAATTGATACTGGTCGTAATGTGAGTCAAAATGAAGGGCTTTGCCACTTTACTTATTTCTACCAAAATCGCATTACGACTTCTCAAATTATACCTCAGCCGGAGGCAGGATTCACCAAAGCAGAAGCGTGAGACTGGAATAAAACCAATATGTGAATGCTGTACGTCTGAAGGCAACCACTTGATTTCTGTGGATTGAATTTGTGGTATTTACAATGTAAATTTGTTGAATCCTATAATGTGCGAAGAAGGATTTATCATAAACATGTCGCCAGCAGCACACTGCAGTCTGAAGAAGCGGAAGAGAATCTTTTTCTAGGGAAATGTGTGATGGGAGACATTAATCATTTTGTTTATAACCTGTGGTGTCTCCCAGGATCCTTTTTTTTAATACTATGGTGGTTTGACTTCAAACTACATTTATCCAAAGCGACTTATTAAGGGAGAGTCTCACGAATCCTGTCTAGAAAATGTAATATTTTTTTAGTCCAAAATTAATAACAACAACAACAAATTAGATTCTATTTTGTGTGAGGCTAAATTTTAGGACTATTAAGATTTTCTGTGTGGTCACATTATTTTCATGTTTATATATTTATTTTTACTGCTTAATTCCCATCAATGCAGCAATAAATAAATAAACACACAACGATAGTATTTTGTATTGCCTTCAATTTATATTGATTTATATATGTATTTAAATATTTTAAAGTAGCTATATCACAATGCAAATGGTCCCAAATGTAATTTATTATTTATTATTATAAAATGTGGTATATATTTCAACACAAAATATAATTGTAAATAATTATAATAATTATCTAAGTAATTTAAACATTTTTATTTTTGTTATTATATTTTGTTATTATTATTATTGTTATTATTATTATTTTATTACTATTATTATTATCATCATTATCTTTATTATTATCTATCACTAGCCAAGCCTAGCAACTAGAGTCATGCTAGTAGCTCACTAAACATGCTAGAAACATGCTAGTAACTTGCTAACTATGCTAGAAACATGCTAACAGCATGCTACTCATGTTATAAACACGCTAACAACATGATAATCATGTTATAAACATGCTAGTAACTGGCTAATCATGCTAGTAACATGTTAACAACATGCTAATCATACTAGAAACAGACCAGCAGCGTGCTAGTAACTTGCTAATCATGCTTGAAACATGCTAACGACATGCTAATCATGTTAGAAACATGATAATCATGTTAGAAACATGTTAACAACATGCTAATCATGCTAATAACCTGCTAACGACATACTAATTATGTTAAAATCATGTTGGCAACATGCTAATAACTTGATAACCATGCTAATAACATGCTAGTCATGCTAGAAACATGCTAGTAACCTGCTAATCATGCTAGAAACATGCTAGGAACTGGCTAATCATGCTAGAAACATGCTAACAACCTGATAATCATGTTAAAAACATGTTAGCAACTTGCTAATCATGCTAGAAACATGCTAGCAACCTGTTAATTATACTAGTATCATACTAGCAATATGCTAATCATGCTAGAAACATGCTAGCAACCTGTTAATTATACTAGAATCATACTAGCAATATGCTAATCATGCTAGAAACATGCTAGCAACCTGTTAATTATACTAGAATCATACTAGCAACATGCTAATCATGCTAGAAACATTTATCTGAAACTGTATTGCCTTCAAAACATTCAAACTTTAACCTTTTAAAACTACTTTAAACTTCAAACTATTTCAGAATGAAAAACATCAAACCTTAAATTTTTTTCTTAAAACTTCTTAAAGATCTGAAACTTTTCAAACTTTTTCAAACTTAAAAAAGCCAACTTAAAGTTTGTCTTGACAAACTTTTTTATCTAGTTATTATTATTATTATTATTATTATTATTATTATTATTATTATTATTATTGTTGTTGTTGTTGTTGTTGTTGTTACTACATTAAATTAGTATTAAAGTTTTATGTGTACCAAAATGAAATGAAATACTTAATTTAATAAAAATTAAGTTCCATTAAATAAATTACCTTTTTTTCTGTTTTGTTTTTCATAATCATGTAATGTTATTATACTATAATTATTTTTCATGTTATCACAATTATTTTTTTCATGTACATAAATAAATAAAAAAATACGTAAACATATAATAAACTTTTTTTAAAATTATTTTAACATTTTATAATGTGAACTTGATGGTCCCTAATGTAATTCATAATTTAAGTAGTTGATTAGAAATAATTATTTAAATAATTTAAATATTTGCCATTTTTTTTAACAATATAGCTACATAAAGATCGTAATAGGCATTGAAAACAATATAATAACAATTACAGTTTATGTTCATACCAAGATATTATGTACTGGTTTTAAAAGGCAAAGGGTCAGAGTAAGGATATAAAATTAAAGTCTTGAACTTTATACTGACACCTGTTGGTGTGGCTGTACTATCATGCAAAAGGCTAACACATTTTTTAAGTACATTTACAACCATATATGCCACAAACAAACAAACAAACAATAAATAAATAAATATTGACTTAAACCTTCTGTGAATGAATGCTGAAAACTAGCACACATGTAGTTAAACAAAGTTACCATCTGACAGCTGACCTCCGCAAGAAAGTTCATGATGGAAATACATTATGAGTAGTCTTTAACACACCGACACATTCAAAGACACTGTGACCCCCACAGTTCACCTCTGTCTGTCCCAGAAACGTGATGCTGAAGTGAGGAAAGGGTGGCATCGTCACAACGAGTCAACGTGTGAATCCCTGCACAACTCACTGCAACCTGGCATTAAGACGAGCCTCAGGCTGTGTCACCACACATTTCACCTTCTTGGGGTCGTGACCCCTCAGCATCTGTACAAGTCACATTCACTACATGTACAGTCCAACACAGGCTAATGTAATATGAACAGTGTTGAAGAGCAACCAGTTGGAAGTAGAGAAACTGCTAGTAAAATGCTAATAAAACAATCCTAAGCTGACTGCAAACATTGACTTTAGTTGCAACATACTTCTTGCTTAACAACCTAAACTAAGCAGCTTTGCTAACACTATTACATAAACATAAAAATCAAGGCTGTATTCGAAATCACTTTATATACCCTCATTCACTAGCCATATTACTTCATTGATATATAGTCCATGAAAAAGAAGTGAATGAAAATGAGCAAGTGAATTCGGACACTGAGTGCGACAGACACCACCTTCTGGTGAGACACAGATATTCCTATTTGGTGTGACCCTCACAGTGCTTGGGTATTTTCTAGCCACTGAGTGTACATCTGTTATACACTCGTTATTGCGGAGCATCATAGGATTGAATGGCTTTAGACACCACTACAAACTGTAATGGTTTCCTCAAACAGTACAAAAAGGGTGGACCGCATGCTAACTATTAAAAATCCTGTACAAATGAATGGCCAAAACAAAAATACAAAACAATAAACACACACAAAAAAAATAAAATAAAATAAAATAAAAATAAAAATAAATAAATAAATAAATAATAATAATAATAATAAATTAATTAATTAATAAATAAATAAATAAACAGACAAAACAAATAATAAAAAACAAGACGACACAAACAAAACATGAGTCAAAACAAATACTAAAAAACAAACGCTAAACAAAGCAAACGCTAAGACAAAACAAACGCTTAACAAAACACAAAACAAAAACATGAAACAAAACACAGGACAAACTAATAAACCCAAAATAAAACACTAAACAAAACAATTTTGGTTGACCATTGATTTACTCTGATGTGAACATGTATGACTAAATAGACACATTCTAGAATAAAACAAGACAAAACAAAAACAAAACAAAACATGAGACAAAACAAATAATAAAAAACAAGACGACATAAAAACAAAACACAAGACAAAACAAATGCTAAACAAAACAAGACAAAACAAAAACATGAAACAAAACACAGGAGAAACTAACAAACCCAAAATAAAACACTAAACAAAACAATTTTCGTTGACTATCGATTTACGATGGCGTCACTTTTTGCATACTTTTTTATCTTTATCTGATGTGAACGTGTATAACTAAATGGACATATTCTAGAATACAACACAAGACGAAACAAAAACAGAACAAAACAAGACCAAAAAAAAAATACCCAAACAAAACACAAGATGAAAAAAAACAAAGGACAAAACAAACACTAAAAAAAAAACACGAGACAAAACCAAACACTAAAGACAAAACAAATGCTAAACGAAACACAAGACAACACAAAAACTAAACACGAGACAAAACAAACACTAAAAAAACACGAGACAAAACAAAAACAAAATGAGACAAAACAAGTACAAAACAAAACACAAGACGACATAAAAAACACAAGACAAAACAAACACTAAAAAACACATTACAAAACAAAACACTAAAGACAAAACAAATGCTAAACAAAACACAAGACAACACAAAAACTAAACACAAGACAAAACAAAACAAACACTAAAAAACACGAGACAAAACAAAAACAAAACATGAGACAAAACAAATACTAAAAAAGCACAAGGCAAAATGAAAACACTAAAAAATGAAAACAAAACAAGACAAATAAACAAAATAAATAAACAAAATAAAACACTAAAAGCTATTTTGTTTAACCATCGATTTACGATGGCATTACTTTTTGCGCAATCTTCATCTGATGTGAACATGTATGACTAAACAGACATTTTCTAGAATAAAACACAAGACGAAACATTAAACAACACAAGACAAACTAATAAACACAAAACAAACAAAACCATGGTTTGACCATCATTTATGATGGCTTCACTTTTTCTACAATCTTTCGCTGATGTGAACATGTATGACTAAATAGATATTTTCTGGAATAAAACACAAGACAAAGCTAAAACAAAACACAATACAAAACAAAAACACTAAAAAAGACAAAAACAAACAACCAAAAAAAAAAACAAAAAAAAACAAAAAAAAAAAAACAATACAAGACAAATAAATAAGCAAAAACACAAAAGGAACCAATAAATACAAACACAAGACAAAAGAAACACTAAACAAAACACAAGACAAAACGAAAACACTAAACAAAAGACAAAAAACGCAAGACAAACCAATAAACACAAGATACAAGACAAAACAACAACACTAAACAAAACACAAGACAAAACAAAAACACTAAACAAAAGACAAAAAACACATCACAAACCAATAAACACAAGACAAAACAACACTAAACAAAAGACAAAAAACACATGATAAACCAATAAACACAAAATACAAGACTAAACAACAACATTAAATAAAACACAAGACAAAACAAAACAAAAAACACTAAACAAAACACAAGACAAAATCTGGGCTGACCACTGATTTATGATGACATAACTTCTTGTGCAATCTTCTACTGATGTGAATGTGTATGACTAAATATACCATTTCTAGAATAAAACACAGGACAAACCAAAAAACAAAACAAACAAAAAACAAAAAACAAAACAAAACAAAACAAAAAACAATAAGCAGAAAACAAAACACAAACAAAAAAAATCAACACAAACTAATAAACAGAAAAGACAATAAAAATACATCAATAAACAAAACACAAGCCAAAGCAAAAATGTGAAACAAAACACAAGACAACCTAATAAACACAAAACACAAGACAAACTAATGAACACACACACAAACACCCTAAAACAAAAACCCAGACAAAGATATAAACAAAACAAAGTTGTTGTTTTTTTTTTTTTTTTTTTTTTTTTGCTGTCTGTTTGAAGTAAGCCAAAATCAAATATATACATGGCACTATTCAATAGCTGTCATTCTTCACAAACAGCAGTGAGACCACATGCTAACCATTGAAAATCCTGCACAAATGAAACACGGCAATTCTGAAATGACCACGTCTAGACGGAAGGTGAGAGGATGAAAAGGTTTTCTAGCGTGGGGAGCGTGAGGGGGGATATGAGTGACAGTTAACCAGGACAAAGTGACAGTGTGACATGAGGTTTCATCACACTGACGGAACGAAAATGAAAAAAAAAGCTTTCACACATGTGCTCCTGCATCTTTGTTGGTTCGCCCTGCAGGCAACATCACAGATGGGGGTTGCACCAAACGGGTCTTGACGTGAACAAAATAACTGCCTGTGAAAAGTCTGGCTGAAGCATTAAAGCGGCATGTTACATGTGCATGAGTGCATCAAAAACATGCATTTTATGGAATAAACAAAAGTCACAAAGACCATTTGATTTTGGGATTTGTTCATATATACAGCTAGAATGCTTTAACATGTTCCTAACATGATTTAGGTTGTTGTTAGCATATTGTAGCATGTCACTAGCATGATTTAACTTGTTGTTAGTATCTTTTAGCATGTGGCTAGTATGATTTAACACATTATATCACATTGTTAGCATGATTTGCATTTTCCTAGCATGACTTAACATGTTGTTAACATGATTTAGCATGTTGTTGTTATGATTTAGCATATTGCTAACACACTGTTATCATTTTGTAACGTTGTTTGCATGATTTACCACATTGTTAACATGTTGAAAACATGATTTAGTCTGTTGCTAGCATGAATAACGTGTTAGCTTTTTTAAAATGTTAACATTACTTAACATGTGCTAACACATTAACATGTTGATATCATGATTTAACATGTTGCTAGCTTTATATAGAACATTGCTAACATGCTGTTGTCGTGACTTAACATGTTGTTAGCATGATTTAGCACATTGCTAACATGTTGCTAGCATGATATAGCACATTGTTAACGTTTAGCATGTTGTAAGCATGATTAACACGTCACCATGATTAGCATGTTGCTAGCACATTTTTAACATGATTAACATGTTGCTGACACGTTTTAGCATTGTTACCATGTTGTTAACATGAATTAACAAGGTACTAAAATGATTTAACACACCGCTAGCATGCTGTTAGCATGAATGAACATGCTAACATGATTTAACACATTGCTAATGAGTTGCTAGCATGATTAACACGTTGTTTGCATGGTTTAGCATGCTGGTGGCATAAGTAGCATGTTGCTAGCATGATTATCACTTTGTTGACACGATTAACATGCTCTTAACATGTTGTTAGCTTGTTTATATCAAGATTAGCATGTTGTTAGATGTTTTAGCATGCTTAGCATGCTGGTAACATGTTTTGGTATGATTAACATGTTATTAGAATGTTTTAACATGATTAACATGATGCTAGCATGTTTTAGTATAATTAGCACATTGTTTGCTTATTTCTAACAGAATTAGTATGTTGGTAGCATGACTGGTACATTGCTAGCTTGTTTCTGGCAATGTTAGCATAATGCTAGCATGTTGTTAACATGTTTTAGCATTTTGTTAGCCTGTGGTGCTAGCATGTTGTTACCATGTTGCTAACATGTTTTAGTGTGATCAACATGTTGTTAGCTTGTTCTTAACATGATTAACATGTTCTTAACATGTTGTTAGCATAAGTATCATGTTGCTAGACTCATTAGTATGTTGTTAGCATATTTTAGGATTATTAGCATGTTGATGGCCTATTTTAGCAAGCATGAATGTTGGTACCATGAATAACACGTTATTAGCATATGTTGCTAGCATGTTGTTGTATGAATAACATGTTGTTAGCTTATTATTAGAAACTGGATTAACATGTTTCTAGCATGTTGTTAGCATAATTATCATGTTGTTTTCTTGTTTCAACATTATTAGCATGTTGCTAGCTTGTTTCTGGTAATATTAGCATATTGCTAACATGCTGTTAACATGTTTCAGCATGTTTACCATGTTGGTAATGTATTTTAACATGATTAGCATGTTCCTAGCATGTTGTTAGCATAATTATCATGTTGCTTGGTTGTTTATAGCATGACTAGCATGTTTCTAACAAGAATAACATGTTGTTAGCATGTTTCTGGCAATATTAACACATTGCTAACATGTTGTTAATGTTTTAACATGATTAGCATGTTGCAAACATGTTTTAGTATGATTAACATGTTGCTAGCTTGTTTCTTGCATGATTAACATGTTCCTAGCATGTTGTTAACATGATTATCATGTTGCTTGCTTGTTTATAGCATGATTAGGATGTTGCTAGCTTGTTTTTGGCAATATAAGCACATTGCTAGCATGTTGTTAACATGTTTTAACATGAATAACATGTTGCTAATGTATTTTAACATGATTAGCATGTTGAAAACATGTTTTTAGTATGATTAACATTTTGTTAGCTTGTTTCTAGCATGATTAACATGTTGCTAGCTTGTTTCTGGCAATATTAACACATTGCTAGCATGGTGTTAACATGTTTTAACATGATTACCATGTTGGTAATGTATTTTAACATGATTAGCATGTTGTTAGCTTGTTTTTAGCATGATTAACATGTTTTTTGCATGTGGCTTGCTTGTTTCTAGCATGATTAACATGTTGTTAGCATGTTTCTAGCTTGTTTTAACATGATTTGCATGTTGCTAGCATATTTCTCAAATTCTGCGTTGTTTTCTCTCAGTGCTCATGTTTGTTTATTTGCCACCAGTATGGCTGGGTTCATGGCACAGTCTTGCGGGGAAGTATAAACACACTGACAGCTGCATCCTTCTGCATGAGTAAAGATCATTTACTGTTAAGATGACAGGCTGACCGAACGCTTAAGCGACTGTGACAGAACAACGTTTCAAAGCATGATGTGTTAGCGAACAATCTTAAGCTAGTATACGATCCTTCATAACCTATCATGGACAACATGAAAGTCAGATTAGCAGTATGAATTAAGTACAAACTATACCGTGTTATACAGAAACATAAGAGATAGACTTACGAATTGAAAACATTTCTGGAGAGTTTAGAAACTGTAATGAATGATTGGCGTACAGAACAGCTCATGAAATGTCTGAGAAGCACTTTTCCCCATAATCTACAAAGAGAAGCAAGTAATGTCATAAAAGCTGGTATTACTTAGCATAATCGCTGCTGGTCATTTTAACTCGGAGCCTCAAGACATTTAGCAAATCTATGCATGACTAAGCCATAAAACACTTAAAATATGCACATATTTGGCTGAGGTCGCTTGTACAGTATGTTCTGTGACAGGCTTCAGAGGAAACGGATGCTTTGAGGATTTTCATATCACGACACAACAGTCACTCTGCACTACCAGAAAAAAACTCTTCCCAATCCCGCAGATTTCTGTCTTTATGGCCGAGGGTGCAGATCAATCATAAGTCTCCCAGTGACCATCTCCTGACCCGGTACTGCATATTAAAAGTTGCTGCAGATGGGGAAACCTGTCAGTCAATATGAAGGCAAACTCAGCACAGCCCAGACAGAAATACTGAGATCATTGTAAGGCCTGACACAGGCTCTACGCGAGAACGTGAATGCAGACGCTTGTAGCTATGCAGTTCTAATTTCATACATCACATTCTGACACGTCTGAGATTAGTTATGATGCTAATACTACAAAAAAAACAATGCTTTATTTATTTATTTGGTGGCATTTTTGAGTCTCCTAAACCCACATACATACATACATAAACACACACACACACTAAATGAATAAAGTGAATAAGTATTGCTAGCATAATTTAGCATGTTATTAGCATTTTTTATCATGCTGCTAGCTAATTACCATGTAGCTAACATGGTTTAGCATGTTGATATATGACTTAGCATCTTGCTAGCATGATTTATCACATTGTTATTACCACTGTTACCATGATTTAACACATTGTTAGCGCGTTTTAGCACCTTGCTTACATGCGGGTACCACTGTTACAGTGATTCAACAAATTGTTAGCATTACGTAGCACCTTGCTAACATGCTGGTACTGCTGTTATGTGATTTAACGCATTGTTATTATGAGGCAGCACCTTGCTAACATGCTGTTACCACTGTAACCATTATTTAACACATTGTTAGCCTGATTGGTTTAGCACATTGCTAACATGCTGTATGATTTAACACATTCTTAGCAAGATTTCACACCTTGCTAACATGCTGTTACCGCTGTTACCGTGATTAAATACGCTTTTAGCATGCTTTAAAACCATGCTAACATGTCGTTACCACTGTTGCCGTGATTTAACACATTGTTACCATGATTTAACACCTTACTAACATGTTGTTGCCACTGTTACTATGATTTAACACATTGTTAACATGATGTAGCGCGTTGTTAACATGCTGTTACCACTGTAACCATGATTTAACACACTGTTAGCAAGATATAGTATATTGGTAACACATTGCTGGCATGATTTTGCATGTTGTTAGCATTTTTCATGTTGCTAGCATGACATACTGATACCTTAACTTAGCATGTTGATAGAATGATTTAACACAATTCTAACATGCTGTTACCACTGTTACCATGGTTACAAAAGTTGTGAGCAAGATTTTTCTCCTTGCTAACATGCTGTTACCACTGTTACCATGATTTAACATGTTCCTAGCATGATTTAACACCGTGCTAACATGCCGTTACAACTTTTACCATGATTTAGCACACTGATAACATGCTGTTACCAGTGTTACCATGATTTAACACATTATCAGCATGATTTAGCACCATGGTAACATGCTGTTGCCACTGTTACCATGATTAAACACATTGTTACCACGATTTAACAACTTGCTAACATGCTATTACCAGCATTACCTTGATTTAACACTTTGTTAACATGATTTAGCACATTGTTAAAATGCTGTTACCACCATTACCATGAATTAACACTTTGTTAGCATAATTTAACACCTTGTTAACCCTTTAGGCGCCAGGTTTTTTTTTCGAAAAATGCTGAATTTTGACATTAAGATGTCAAAAGTTTGTGGCTTGAAAGGGCTTAAAGATAGAGGTCTGCTGTAAATTAGAAAAATGTTGGGCATGACCAAAAGTTTATGTGGGGTGTAAATATACTAATCTAATTTGCATACTATGACGTCATGAGGGGCGGCCATCTTGAATTTCACAATATTCAGGAAAAAGTAGATATTGAATTGATTTTTGAACTTATTTGCATGTTTTTTTTTTTGTTGTTCTTTTTTTGTTCTTTTTATCCTCATTCCAAATTATCAGGAAAGAGGAAACCAACAATAACACAGGAGAAAGTACAAAATTATTACTATTTACTATACTATAAAGTAGTAAAACGTATGTGAACAATAGCCTACTTTTTGATCAGTCCATCAGTAATATTCAGGAAATAATAGATACTGAATGGATGTTTGAACTTATTTGCATGTGATTTTTTTGTCTTTTTATCCTCTTTCCAAATGATCAGAAAATATGAAACCATTAGAACTTATTTGCATGTTTTTTTTTGTCTTTTTTTTTTTTTTGTCTTTTTATCCTCGTTCCAAGTGATCAGAAAAGAGGAAACCAACAATAAAACATAATTACTAAATTATTACTATATTACTATAATATACAGTAGCAAAACGCATGATCCAGATCACCCCTGCTGCCTCTACCACGTCTCCCGGCTCTCGCACGCACTGCGCGGCCACTCCCACCTCTGTGAGGCGCTGGATCCAGAGAGCTAGTGCTACTTCCAGCCCCACGTTCAACCCTGCCACCCCCTTCCCCGTTGGGCAAAGGGTCGAAATGATCACTTGTTTGTGCTTCGTGAACACTCTCGCCTTGGCGGCAGCACCATTGCGCTGCAAAGATGTACCGGGAGATGCGCGATTATTAGACGACCGATCGTCATTCCCAAAAGGCATATATTCCCCTTCAGAGTCAGAATGGGCAAATAACATGTGCAATACATCCTTACAGTACAACTTTTTATTAGCCATTTGGCGATTTTCTCTCACAATTCACTCGCACACTATGAACTGAACTGCTTCCGCATCAGTGTTACGATAGCTCACTTGCTCCGCTAATTCCTCAAACATGTTGAATAGGAACATGACGTAATTTTGGTCTAGAATCAAAGTACTACATGTCTGCCATCTAGTGGTAGGGAATACAAATGAGATATTACACCATATTAGAAACTACAGTCTATTTTAATGAGTATGACGTCTTGTCGCAATTTTGCGACTTTGGCGCTTAGAGGGTTAACATACTATTACCACTGTTAATATGATTTAACACATTGTTAACATGATTTATGACTTTGTTAACATGTTATTATTAATATTACCATGATTTAACATGTTGCTACCATGATTTAGCACCTAGCTAACATGCTGCTACCATGGCTACCATGATTGAACACACTGTTAACATGAATTAACATATTGTTTACATGTTGTGGCTACTGTCACCATGATTTAGCACATTGCTAGAATGATTTAGGCTGCTGTTAGCATGATTAGCATGTTGTTTTTTTGTTTTACATATTTTAACATACATGTAAATTATGTTAAAAAAATAAGTTGCATGTTAAAACATTTTACAAATATTTATTTTGTCTACACATATTATTTATATAATTCAGTATTTTTCATAATATAATAGAAAACATTAATAATGATCAGTAATTTTTATAATGTGCCACCTGCAGATGTTTATAAAAGTGTATATTTAACACGCTGTTAGCATGATGTAGCACATTGCTAACATGCTGCTACCATTATTTGGCATGTTGTTGGCAATTTTATCATTTTGCTGGCATAGCAACATGAGGCTAACATGGTTTAGCATGCTGATACCATAACTTAGCATGTTGCTAGCATGACTGAATTTAATAATTTAAAATATATAAAATAAACATAAAATATATTTAAAATACTACTGTAAAATCAACAAACAATTAAATAAACATAACAATCAGTAAACTGTAAACACCCAAACCTAGCCAAAACTACCAAACACACAACACACTATTAACATACTGCTAATAGCACATCCACAGTGATGTGAAGATGACAAAGTGCATCTGTCAGACCAGACACAGCCAAACTGTGAACAGCAAATGCAGAAAACACTGTTCGCTAATTAGTCAAAAACATTTATCGCCTACGTTGGCTTCTGATAAGAGTGGAGGCTTTGGTCCGAGTCCCAGATACATTGAGATCTTAATTGAGACAGTTGCTGTTACAATCATTTCAACAAGCGTTTCCACGTGACTGGCTGCTTGTTGTCTTGTCCACGTTTTCCTAACCGGAGCCGCAGAGCGTGAATCTTCGCTATCAGCTGAGCCACGGCTTGTTACGCAACCCAAATCAGTCCGAATTAGTCATCCTTGATTCAGCCGGCCACCAAATTAGCGTTGATTTTCTGAGCTGCATTACGAGTGCTGTCAGAATCCTGGAAGCCTTATTACAAGCTTTCATGTCTTTGAATTGGTGATGATTGAGAACAAAAAGGTGTTTGAGGAAACACGTTACGGTTTAAAAATAGTCCTCAGAGGAAAATGCAAAAATAAGCTGTTTTCTCTGATGTGATGTGTGCTGAAACACTGCAAAAAACAGTATTTGACAATCCTTAAAACAAGATTGTTTTAAGAAAAAGATATGAAAACTTATTTTCAAATACTATATTGTACTTTTAAATTACATTTAATTTTCTTATCCCACTGGCAAATTGTTTTGTTCTTGTTTTAGGCATAAAGCTTACTCATTTTCACAAAATTACTGTGTTACAATTACAATTACAGTAATTTAATTACAAAAAATTACTGTTATTAGTAATATATGATTATTACTAATAATATTGTTTTGCCTGTCTATCAGGCTTTTTAAATTATTTAAATTATTTAAATAGTAATAATAATAATAATAATAATAATAATAATAATAATAATAATAATATGTTATTGTTATTAAAAATAAAAATGTTATTGTTGTTGTTATCGATTTTAATAACCTAATATTACTAATATTATTAATTTAACTGTCCATAAAATTTTAGGTTTTATTTACTATTATTAGCCAATGCCTTATGGCAGGTAAAATTATATTAATAATATAATAGAGTAATGTTATACTACTACTACTACTACTACTACTACATACTAATAGTATGTAAGTACACTTATAATAATAATAATAATAATAAAAATAATAATTTCTAACATAAACATATTATTTTGATAATAATATTATTATACTGGCCATGAGGCTTTGGTTTTACCTTGTGGCAGGCAAAATTAATTATAAATCACATAATAATAATAATAATAATAATAATAATAATAATAATAATAATAATAATAATAATAATAATAATAATAATAATAACAACAACAACAACAACAACAACCACAACAACAACATGAAAGCCAATGTAACAACAGTATAACTCATAATGTGTGTTTGCAGCTAAAATATTTCTTATTGTTCTTATAAATATGTATTCTTATATTTTTTGTATTTTTAATTTTTTTATTTTTTTAAATTAATTATGAATCACATAATAATAATAATAATAATAATAATAACAACAACAACAACAACAACAACAACAACAACAACATGAAAGCCAATGTAACAACAGTATAACTCATAATGTGTGTTTGCAGCTAAAATGAGTATTAATAAATGGATAATGTGTGTAAAAAAAAAAAATAAAATAAATAAATAAAAATGCTGTGTCATCTTTGTGCTGAGCAGTAGCTGGCCAAAATGGCAGTAAAAAAAATGACGAATTATATGAATCAATGCTGTTAGAATCTCTGTGGTTACGTCATGTCTGACATCCCTAAAACCTCCAGAGCCACAGAGAAAAATGAGAGAGAGAGAGAGAGAGAGAGAGAGAGAGAGAGAGAGAGAGAGAGAGCACTATTGTCATGTTGTACACTAATGCTTGGTAATCCTCAGTACAGGCTTACATAAAGGGCTCTGTCAGATCTCATAGTGTCTCTGTGTGAGGAGAGCAGTGCATTCAAGACTTCCACAAAGCCTCTTCTACCTGATCATTATTCACATCAGCTTCATGGGCCTTTGCTTAGGTTACTTAAAAGTGCTCTTTGATATTCAGTCATTAATCTAAGATAACAAAATTTCGAAAAGCTTGTTTTTGCATTTCGGAGGGAGGGCAAAGAAAAATAGACAATAAAACATTCACACATTTCTCACTTTCCATGCTATACTGACCCTATAGACCAGTAGCCCCACCTACAGTACAACTCACGCCATTGGTTGAGCCAGAAGAGGACACACCTCATTTGTGAAATACAAGCACTTCCTTTCCAAATCATTCATAAAACCATTCTTGTTGAATATCCGATTCATGAATTCATTCTGCTCATGATGTTCATAACCATTTGTACAGCGTGATTCATACATTTGTTCCGCTCATTTCACAACCATACAATCGTTCACCACCATTTAATTTATTAATAATCAATTTCTGCTTGTTTCACAGATTGTTTGTCAACTTTCTAATGTAAACAATCAAAAATGCTCTTCATAAATGTGCAATAATTGAGTTTTATAAATTGTTTGTAAACTTGTATAAACTATCAAACACGCTTCGTAGATTTGCAATAATTGAGTATTATGAATTGTTTGTAAACTTTCTTGTGTAAACTATTAAACTTCCACTTCATAAGTTTGCAATAATTGATTTGTAGGAATTTTCCTTAAACAGTAGAACATTTGCTTAATAAATTCATAATATTTCAGTTATATGAATTGTTTATAAAATTTCTTGCATAAACTATTAAACGTGCATCAAATTCATAATTCAGTTTTATGAAATAATCGTAAACTTTCTTTCGTAACCCATCAAACATGAACTTCATAAATTCACAATAATTGAGTTTTATGAATTGTTCGTAAACTTTCTTATGTAAACTATCAAACATGCTTCATAAATTCGCATTGATTGAATTTTCAGAATAGTTTGTAAACTTTCTTGCATATACTATCAAACGTGTGCTTCATAAATTCGTGATAATTAGGTTTTATGAACAGTTCGGAAACTTGTGTAAACTACCAAACATGCTTCATAAAAGCCCAGCGAGTTTTATTCATTGTTCGTAAACTGTCTTGTGAAAACTATTAAACATACACTCCATAAATGTACAATAATTGAATTTTATGAACTGCTGATAAACTTTCTTGTGTGAACTATCAAATACACTCTTCATAAATTTGTAATAATTAAGTTTTATGAATTGTTCATAAACTTTCTTGTGTAAACTATCAAACCTGCACTTCATAAATGTGGACTAATTGAGTTTTATGAATTTTCCTTAAACTTTCTTGCAATCAAACACGCTTCATAAATTCTCAATACTTGAGATTTATGAATTGCTTGTAAAACTTTCTTGTGTAAACTATCAAACAAACTTCATAAATTTGCAGTAATTGAGTTTTATGAATTGTTCGTAAACTTTCTTGCGTAAACTATTGAACGTGCTTCATAAATTCACAATAATTGAGTTTTACGAATTGTTTGTAAACTTTCTTGTGCAAACTATCAAGCATGCACTTCACAAGTTCACAGCAAATGAGTTTTATGAACTTTGTAAACTTTCTCGCATAAACTATCAAATGTGTGCTTTATAAGTTTGCAGTATTTTTTTTAATTATTCATAAACTTTCCTATGTAAAATGTCAATTGTGCACTTCATAAATTTGCAGCAATTTATTTTACGCAGTTTACAAACTTTCTTGAATAAAATATCAAACACGTGCTTCATTATTTTCCAGTTTTATGAATTGTTAATAAATTTTCTTGCATAAACTATCAAATGTGCGCTTCATAAATTCACAATAATTTAGTTTTATGAATTGTTCATAAACTATAAAACATGCACTTCATAAGTTCTCAGTAATGTTTACGAATTGTTCCTAAACGTTCTTGCACAATCAAACGTGCACTTCATAAATTTGCAGTAATTCAGTTTTATGAATTATTCATAAACTTTCTTGCATAAACTATCAAACGTGGTTCATACATTTGCAACAATTAAGTTTTATGAATTGTTTGGCAACTTTCCTTGAGTAAACTATCAAACGTGCTTCACAAATTCGCAATAATTGTTTTATGAATTGTCTGTAAACTTTCCTTGAGTAAACTATCAAACACACGCTCCATAAATTCTCAATAATTGTGTTTTACGAATTGTTTGTAAAATTTTTTGCGTTAACTATCAAATGTGTGCTTCATAAGTTTGCAGTAATTTTTTTACAAATTATCCGTAAACTTTCCTACCAAAAAAATAACAAGTGTGCACTTCATAAATTTGCAGCAATTTATTTTACGAATTGTTTGCAAACTTTCTTGAATAAACTATCAAACGCGTGCTTCATTAGTTTCCAGTTTTATTTGTTAATACATTTTCTTTATAAACTATCAAATGTGCACTCCATTAATTCACAATAATAGAGTTTTATGAATTATTCGTAAACTTTCCTACGTAAAATATCAAGTGTGCACTTCATAAAATTTTCAGCAATTTATTTTACGAATTGTTTGCAAACTTTCTTGAATAAACTATCAAACGTGTGCTTCATTAGTTTCCAGTTTTATGAATTGTTAATAAATTTTCTTGCATAAACTATCAGATGTGTGCTTCATAAATTCACATAAATTGTTTTACAAATTTTTCGTAAACTTTCTTGTGTAAACTTTGAAATGTGTGCTTCACAAGTTCGCAGCATTTGAGTTTTATGAATCGTTTGTAAACTTTCTCACATAAACTATCAAATGTGTGCTTCATAAGTTTGCAGTATTTTTTTTTTCATAAATTATTCGTAAAATTTCCTACGTAAAATATCAAGTGTGCACTTCATAAATTTGCAGCACTTGAGTTTTACAAATTGTTTGTAAACTTTCTTGAATAAAATATCAAACGCGTGCTTCATTAGTTTCCAGTTTTATGAATTGTTAATACATTTTCTTGCATAAACTATCAAATGTGCGCTTCATAAATTCACATAAATTGTTTTACAAATTTTTCGTAAACTTTCTTGCGTAAACTTTCAAATGTGTGCCTCATAACTTCACAAAAATTGAGTTTTATGAATTGATCATAAACTATGAAACATGCACTTCATAAGTTCGCAGTAATGTTTACGAATTGTTCCTTCATAAACATTTCTTGTAGTAATTTTTTACAAATTATTCGTAAACTTTCCTACATAAAATATCAAGTGTGCACTTCATAAATTTGCAGCAATTGAGTTTTACGAACTGTTCGTAAACTTTCCTGAATAAACTATCAAACGTGTGCTTCATTAGTTTCCAGTTTTACAAATTGTTAATACATTTTCTTGCATAAACTATCAAATGTGTGCTTCATAAATTCACAATCATTGAGTTTTATGAATCGTTTGTAAACTTTCTCACATAAACTATCAAATGTGTGCTTCATAAGTTTGCAGTATTTTTTTTTTTCATAAATTATTCATAAAATTTCCTACGTAAAATATACTTTTCTTTCTCTTCTGTTAGTTTGTTTCATGATTGTTTGTAACCATTCTTATGTGAACTAATGAACGTTCATAAACTGATTTACAAACACACAAATTGTCAAATGTGTGATTCATGAATTTGTGAAAAACTACATATTTAAAAAAAATACATATTTATGAAATATTTGACAAAACACACTCAAACTGACTACTAGATCGAGCAAAGGCGGTTCCATCACTAAAAGTACTATAATCCAGCCTCTCGAGTGGTATTTGATGCTGTAGCACAAACAAACTGCATCTCCTGCCCACAGCGGAGTGGAGATGAAGGATCTGGTTAGATGGTATGGTACTCACCACATACAGCTGCTTCCATAGGACAGACCACTCCTGCAACGTAGAGGTGACCTCTGTAATGATGGGGTCCTCCAGCGGGACAACTGTCTCATATTGCCTGAACAGAAACAACAAACATTGACCAGAGGTTAGTTCAACTACACCCCAAAAGAAGATAGAAGTAATGAATGAAATTAAATAAACACATACATTTATTTACAACTTCCCATTTTGGTAATAAATACGATAAAGATGAGGAAATTACCTCTGATAAAACATTTCATACAGGGTCTTTAAAATAACAGCACACAGTACATAGAGCTATCATCATAAACCAATAGCATTAAATTGTCCTGCTTCATCTTCCTGCTGTCGCATTAGCTCTTCTTGTCCATTCATCTCTCCATATTGCTGTACATCCATCAGCCCTCATTGTCCTTCCTCTGTCCTTCTCTGACTCACGGTGGAAACAGATTGATCTCTTTGTTCTGCTTTATCATCACATGTGTCCAAAGTAACAGCTTTCAGAGTCATTTTCTCCTTGTTTTCTGAATTCTGATGAGATGCTATAATTTGATCCCGGGATATGGGCTGGTCATGGAGCACAGCGCTCCCCTCCCAAGATTTATAACTGAAGCTAAGCAGCAGAAACATATCATGATAGCTATTTACATAAACTAGTCTTATAGCAGTGATTCTCAGACTTTTTCAGGTGGTTGAGAACTTTACTGTGGACCACATAACACCCAAATATTGATACCTTATCTACATTCAGAAATTACCCATTTAATTAAATAATCACTGTTTAAATGTTTGGGGTCACTGTGAGAGCAACTGTTTCAACACTGATGCTATTGATACTACAGACTATCTATTGAAATCTGGTTGTAGCTTCAAGTGTTGAACACAACCAGTGGGATCTGCTCTGGCATGCTTCTTTCACACAATAAAGAGGTGTTTGCGCATGTGCATGTGTCGAGGAAAGGCTGTGAAGTTCACCACACGGTGGTGTGCGCAAACACCTGTGAAAAAGTTGGAAAACATCAAAAGCTAAAACAAACAGATGAAGCTGTCACCCTTGACGGTCCCTGATGTGCAGTTTTCCCGCGTGTTTTCAGCAGTGAGATCCCACTGGGAGTGACGGCCCAGAGTTTCTCTGATCTCTTTTCTTGCTCACTGTTTCTCGTTCCCTCCATCTTTATACCACAACGCCTTAAATATTAACATTCAGTGTGTCATTGAACTGCAGAATCAGATTCAAACCTGTGAATGAACCTTTAACCTTGGGTATTAAAGGAGAAGTTCACTTCCAGAACAACAATTCACAATAAATGTACTCACCCCCTTGTCATCCAAGATGTTCATGTCTTTCTGTCTTTAGTCGTGAAGAAATTATGTTTTTTGAGGAAAACATTTCAGGATTTTTCTCCATATAATGGACTTCATTGGTGCCCCAATTTTGAACTTTCAAAATGTAGTTTAAATGCAGCTTCAAAGGGCTCTAAATGATCCCAGCCGAGGAAGAAGGGTCTTATCTAGCAAAACGATCTGTCATTTTTTTTCGGAAAATAAAAATCTGTATACTTTTTAAGCACAAAAGCTTGTGCAGCACAGGCTCTGGGATGCGAGTTCACGACGCTACGCACTATTAAATCACATCGAAAGGTCACGTGGAACGTTGGCAGAACGTAGGCAAAGAATAAGAAAGTGCAAGTAAGTCAAACGCTGTTTACAAACAAAAAGGTACAACGATGTCGGACGATTCTGAAGTTGTAGGAGAAAATAACATGGAGTTTTTCGCCATACTCTACCTTTTTGAGCCGGAGTACACAGACGATGAACTTAGACGTGATTCGTAGTAGTGATGGGAAGTTCGGATCATTTTACCGACTCTGACCTTTGAGTCTCGTTCAGCAAAATGAACAAATTTTTTTTCGAGTCATTTCGTTCATTTTAGCAAAATATAATTAAAATGTTACGTGTTACTTCCCTAACACATCTACTGCTTACACAGACGTTGATCACACAAGACAAAACTATAATGCTGTAAGAAACAGAAAAGATTAATTCATTGTTTACCTTTAGTCTTTAATCTATGATTAGCTCACCTCACCTCTTATCTGACAAGTTTTCTGGTTTGAGTCGTTCGTTCATAACGTGACAGCCCCATACGATGAATGAACGACTCGAAAAACCTGAAGACTCGAAACAGGTGAACTAATTCCAGTACAGAACCTAATAGGATGTTGCACATGCACGACTGAACGAATCACTCCACGAGACGACTCGTTCTTCCCGAATCACATTAAAGATTCATTCAAAATGAACGAATCGTTCAAGAACGACCCATCACTAATTCGTAGCATTGTTGGCGTGCATCCCAGAGCCTGTGCTACACAAGCTTTGGTGCTTAAAAAGTATATTAATTTTTATTTTTTGAAAAAAATGACAGATTGTTTCGCTATATAAGACCCTTCATCCTCGGCTGGGATCGTTTAGAGCCCTTTGAAGCTGCATTTAAACTACATTTTGGAAGTTCAAAATCGGGGCACCAATGAAAAATCCTGAAATGTTTACCTCAAAAACCATAATTTCTTTACGACTGAAGACAGAAAGACATGAACATCTTGGATGACAAGGGGGTGAGTAAATTATTCGTAAATTGTTGTTCTGGAAGTGGACTTCTCCTTTAAGACTCGCGTGGCTTAATATAACGTAAATGATGCCTATTACTAAAATATGTAGTAGAAAACCCATGAAAGATTGACATTATTTTAAAAAATCCACTTTGTTTTGTACATATTTTGGACTATGGGGGACGCCGTTATTTCGATAATGTGAAACAGTTGCACTCGGTGAGCTACTAGCCAGTGGCTCACCCCCATAGTCCAAAATATGTACAAAACAATGTGAATTTTTTTGAGTAACATAAATCTTTCATGGGTTTTCTACTACGTATTTCAACAAGAGACATCATTTACTTTATATTAAGTCATACAAGTCTTAATAACCAGGGTTCCCTTTAAAACAGTCTTTGCACAAAACAACATCCAGCTATTTTATCTACAGGATTAACAAAATATGCTAACAAGTTTGGATGATACCAACTGCTGATTTAAAACACAGTAATGCAGTGTTGGAGAGAAACTAACAAAAAAATATAGCTGCAAGCAGCGATTACAGAGGTTCAAGCGCTTTAAGGCATTTAAGCACATATGAAAAAAGACATTACTTATTATTTAGCAAGCCTGTAACAACCAAAATCAATGATTTAAAAAAAGCAATTTTGGCAAATACAGGTAATTTGCCTTAGAAATACGATTTTTTATTTTTTTATTTTTTGAAACATTTATGACCGTTAATCTCCCTAAAACTTTGTATGCTTGTTTAGAATCACCTGTCGCATGTGCTCACCAGGTTTCGTGAAGTTTGAAGTTTTCGTTTAAGCTTCATGGGCTTTTCGGTATATTTGGACAGGCCCCTTTTCTAAACAAAATTGCACTGCAGTTTTTCTTTTTTTTTTTTTTTTTCAGACTGAGCAAAAAACCTAGGACTAGTTCACAAAAGTATTTATTTATTTTTATTTATTTTTTTTTTTACAGTTTCACAATCATTTAACAAACGATTTGATTGACACCAGTGGTTCTAGAGGCAAATCGGAATGAGGAGGTCTATAGTTTGATACGAATGACGTACAATTTTTAATGCCATTGACAAATGTGATATTGCCCCCTAGTGACTGATTTCTTTCAAATTTCTTAAAGGCCGTGAGGCAAACAGGGTCACCGAGTTTCGTTCCGATCAGCCTCAGTTAACCTTGTCTAATAAAATTTCAAAGTTCAGTGGCCTATGGTACCCATGTTTATTTTTGTTTTTTTGTTCATTTTTGTTTAGTTTGTTTATTTTTGGTTTTGTTTATTTTGGCTTTTCTTTATATATGCAAATATCCTTATAGCCACTTGTGGCACTTTGGACCAAGGCCATGCATACCAATTTTCATGTCCATAGGACAAACGGTTGTTTAGTTGTGGCCATTTTTATTATTTTTTACCCTCTTATAGCGCCTCCAAATGTCCAAGCTCCACATTTCTTTTCATGTGACCTCAGATTCAGCTCTTACATACACGTTGTGAGTTTGGTGAAGATATCTCATTCCGTTCAGAAGTTGCGGCCCTGCCCCTTTCTAACGTTTTGGCGTCCCTTCGCAATGGTGAGTCGAAAGTTCAACTTTTTTTTATAATAATTGATCACTCTCTAGAGAATCTTCCTGCACTGATTTGGTTCCAATCGGGTATATATCTACGACTAGTTCGCAAAAGTAAGTTTTTCAAAAAATGCAAACTACCCGAAAATTTTGGGTGAAAGATGAATCTGACAAAAAACATTTGAGCCTGCGATGAACGGTTTAGGAGTTATGAGCAATTTTGTACTTTTGATTGCTGTAATGCCCCTGTCAGCCCGACTGAGGCGAGCCTTGGTGACGTTATAGACTTGAGTACTACCATCACTCCAAATTTCAAGTCTGCGACTTGCGGTTTGGTCTGCCGGATCAATTTTACATGGAGATTGCTGATCCTTGGCCATTCTAACAATTACAATAGGGTTTCAGCACTACTGGAATCCATAATCAGCCTAATTTTTCATTAATTAGTGGTGTAGCGCAACCAAAACCTACTTTGTTGGATTTAATGTCACTTTGTGTTATGCAAACACAGATTTATTATCTCTTCCCTCAGTTTGCACTACAAACAAGATCTCTAGGTCGTGAAATAGTTGCTTTAATGTAGTTTAGTATGTACTTTCTGTTTGTACTGTATCTTGTAGCTCTGCTAACTACAAAAGGTTCACGATTTACAAACTTGGATAAGATGAATATATGAAGTGTTTGAGTCACCAGGAGCTGATGGTCTCACATCACACCATGCTCTATATCGGTAGCAAATATTTAATAGAGAGGAAAAAGATGAAAGCTCAGCCTTTCAGGCATTTGACGAAACTCATGAGCCAGCAGGAGAGGAGAAAGGGAATAACAGGATTGAGATAAATGAATAAATAAAACATTTCTCCTCCATCCATCTCTCTCCCTGTCGCCTTTCCTTGTCCAAACCATTTCTTCTCTATTGAGGAAGCAGCTTGAGAAAATTCAGTATAAAGACACTTACCCCCTGTTCGTGACAACAGCCTTCTTCAAGTGGACGTAGCCGGCTGGGAAGATCCCCTGTGAAACAAAAGAGAAGATTGTTACGTCTCTGCTTCTGCGACTGTAAGCCTCCATGAAGAGAGCGAGCGAGCAAGTGGACACGTCTCTGGGAATGTGAGCAAGCAAAGGATGACTGCAATGGCCCTGCTGGATGCAGATCATGTCATAATCTTTGCTTGTTGTGCTCATATTGCTTGAGGCTGAATCAACCTCAGAAAGTTCCCGGTTCCTCGACTAGATGTGTCAATGCCCAAGAAGTCCCTCTGGAGAAGAGAAGTAGTTTTGCTCAGACTGCTCATACTTAATCAATGTCGAGAGTGTAGTGGAAATAACGGCAGCTGAATAATAATCTTCAGGACTTAAAGAGATCGCTCAGACAAAAAATAATTTAGCACAAATTACAATGTTTTTTGAAACATTAATAGTCATCAACAGTAATAAATAGTAATAAATAAAATAAGTTTTTGACACCAGTGACTTGCATTATATGCACAAAAACAGGTGTGCAAAAAAAAAAAAAGTCATTAATAAAGAGTAACAAATAGTTATAAATTAATAAATAAAGTTATACTACAGGGCCATTCAGTCCATTGAATTCTTCTAAAATAATGCACACCCAAATAATGCACTTCGCTTCTTGTCGTGGCCATATTACCACCTCCGGTATGTTATTTTCTAAGAATTTAACAGCCTGTCGTCAATTATTTCTTACTAAGTACATAAGATTTGGAAACCAGTGACTTTGTTTATTTTTGACTTTATGTATTTTGTGCTTTGTTTTTATCTTCTTTTTTAATATTTTGTCAAAATATTAAAGACCCCAATGACTTTCATTATATGAAACCTAAAAAATAAACGTTGAAATGTTTATTAAAAAATAATGCATAATGTACATAATATAAAGTAATAAATTGTGCTCTCAAATGAATAATCATGCTTAATCACATCCAAAATAATGGTTATTTAATTTATTTGATTATTCTCTGCAGGTGTGTCCCATTAGTGTCCTCATTTGCTTGCGTATTTAAGGGTGTGTTCAACTTATCATGTTTGGTACGATTAAAACTAACTCTAGTGCGATTGCTCTGTTAGTGCAGTTCATTTGAGTAAGTGTGAACGCAAACAAGCGGACCGAGACCGCTAAAAAGATGGGTCTTGATCCACTTACAGACAAACTCTGATGCGGTTTGACTGAAATATGAATGTGACACAGACCAGATATTTCTAAACAAACCAAAAACAGGAAGCAATGACAAGACGTGAGGCTATGTGACATGATTTCACGAAGGGATGCACGGTGTATCCAAAACAAAATGAGCGGAGGGCAAGCGCGGAGCAACGAGGAGGTAAAGTGCTTTTTATGAGCTCTTTGTGATTCACAGGTGGTGAAAATAAAATCATATATATGCAACAATAAGGGCACTTAGTACAGCATACGGCATTAGGTGTATTCGACTTAAAGCGGCACTGGGCAGACCAATAAGTAAAAGGTACATTGATGTCATATACCCCTATTGAAAAAAAACAGCATATGCTGGTTAGGTAGGTTTTGATGCTGGGATGCTGGTTTTAGCTGGTCCTTAGCTGGTTTAAGCTGGTCCTAGACCAGCACATGACCAGCTAAGGACCAGCATAAACCAGCTAAGAACCAGCATAAACCAGCATCCCAGCATCAAAACTTACCTAACAGGTACCCACAGCACAGCTTTAAGTTGAACACACCTTTTCCTTGTGTGAGGTGAGTTCCGTCACAAAAATATGTCATTCAACCTGACAAATCCAGTTATGAACGTATCGCTGTGCATTTAGGTTCGGTATCTTTAGGTTCACTGTCAAAACTGCAAGTGTGAACGCTAAGCGGACCAGGACCAAATGTAGAATTTTCCTTTTTGGTCCTGACCAAATGAATCAAATTAACCAAACTACAAGTGTGAACACACCTTATGTTTCTCTCTTTCTGTTCCTGATTATCTGGTCTTGAGTCTATTACATGTACATCTTTGTGCTACTCTGTATTTTGGATTAACCTTTGTTGAAATCATCATCTTCTTCTTTGTTATCGTGTGTTTATATCAGAGTAGCCGCGACAGAAGAGCAGACCTACAAAGCTATAATAGCGGCGTGATTTACCCCATTTATTTTTGTTCTTTTTGGTCAGTCTTTTTTTTTTTTTTTTTATGCACCATTTCACCACCATCACCCTGCTCTGCCTTGTGCCGGGAGATCGCTCCCTCAAGGAACACCTGGAGGAATTCCTGCATCTCACTCATCTGACTATCTTCCTGGGCGACTGCTTATGCACATTCCTGTGCACTGGCCTCAACACCACCCCACGAGCGCAGTTGTCTGGGGAGGGTAGTCGAGGGAGTTCTGCAGAATATGTAGAGTGGGTCTACTGATGTCTTGTGGATTGTCGTTCACAGGGGAGATCGCGGACAATGACACCAGTCCCACTCCTGACCCAGATTCAGGCCAAACATCACCCCGCTGTGTGAAGCATCAGCCAGAGCCCGCCAAGACCAACGAGCCATCGCTGAAAGGAGCGACAGAGCTAAGGATCTCCCTGGAGCCAGAGCGTCACACAATGTCTGACCAGGTGTGTGAGCTGGATACATGGAATGTGATGGTGGATGCAGGAAAGGAAAGGAAAGGAAAGGAAAGGAAAGGAAAAGAAAGGGAAGGAAAGGAAAGGACGTGTGAATTTGTGCTCTGCATTTAACCCATCCAAGTGCACACACACAGCAGTGAGTAGTGAACAAACACTCACACACAGTGTGAGCACACACCCGGAGCAGTGGGCAGCCAATGCTGCGGCACTTGGGGAGCAGTTGGGAGTTTGGTGCCTGAAGGGTCTCGCCTTCAGTCATGGTATTGAGGGTGGAGAGAGTGCTGGTAATTCACCTCCACCATCTACAATCCCTGCCGGACCTGAGACTCGAACCCACAACCTTTGGGTCTGACTCTCTAACCATTAGGCCAAGACCGCAATGGAGTGCGAGTGCGCAGAGGAAAGCCCCGCCAACTGTACCACTGCTGAGGGTGTGCTGGGAAGTTGCTATATGTGTGCGGTCAGCGTATACCATCCCTGAAATGCCAGACTCCCACCCAGCCTCCCTCTCACACCTACCTCTTCTGTGTTCTCTGTTACCTTCTGTCTCGCTGTCACTGCATCTAGTTCCTCATATTTATATCTGTGAAGTGGATTCACTTCAGGTCTGTCAGTCTCCAGTTCCACCATGGTCTGAGGGTCCTGGTCTCCGGAGACCTGAATTCCTCCTTGGCCTGTCGACCCATTGGCTCCACCATGGCTCATAGCTTCCTCGTCTCCACTGTGGCGCGTCAGTCCACCGGCCTCCCTCGTCCCTCAGGCTCCACCTTGGTCAGTTGTCGACCTGCCTTCAACTCGGGACTACTTTCCTCTGGCTTTGCCTCATCCCTCCATCCCTCTGACTCTCTGCCTTGGTCCTCTGTCGCTCCGGCTCCCACCTGTGCCTCGGTCGCCTGAGCCATCTGCTCTGCCTTGGCCCTCCGGATCCTCAGCATCACCCTGGCTCTGCGGCTGTCCATCACCGCCCTGGGCTCATCTCTCACTGGCTCTGCCCCCTGGGGTTGTCACCCCTTCCTCCACCGTGGCTCCTCCCTCCACTGGCTCCACCATGGGCTGTCTCTCTGGCTGGGCTCTGGAACATCTCTCATCTCCTCCTGCTCTATGCTCCTCCCTCTGTCTGTTCCACCCTGGCTCCTTCTTCCGTCCATTCCTCCCTGGCTTCTCCCGCCATCATCACCACCCTGGACACTGTTTGTCGTCACCCTTCACCTGGTCATCCTGCCTGTCTGTGCCAGCCCATTTCTGACCATTTCTTCTCTGCGGCGTGGGGTTGCGCCTTCCAGGAGGGGGGCGATCTGTCACAGTTCTATTAGTTTGGACTTTCAGTTTGCACCTTTGCTACTGCTATTGTTACTGATTTGATTTCATTATTCTGTTCAGGTATGTGTCATTAGTGTCATTTGCTTGTGTATTTTTTTTCTCTCCTTCTGTTCCTGATTGTCCGGTCTATCATTTCTGTCTACATCTCAGATGCACTATACACACATCATAAAGAGATCTCACCTGTGATTTGAGTCTTACATCTTGAACTCCTTGAACTACATTAATTATCTGCCTTGGACTACATTAACCTTAATGACTGAACAACTCAACACATGCTTGAATCTTGACCAGAAAACTAGTCACTCTTCACACCGTCTCAATCAATAACTGCAACTGAGAAGAACACTTTCACATCTCAAGAGCAATTTATTTCATTTCAGTCAAACGGTGCAAAGCTCTCAACTTTAAAAGTGATCAATCGGAGGGATTTAAGGCGTCTAAAAAACAATTAATCACACAAGTGGCTTTAAAAGAATGAAGCAGACTGACACAGAGTTTAGCACAAAGCAAGAACATCCCACACAAACATCTCAGCTGAAGAATCCAGATGGTGGAGCTTCTTGCCACATACAGTTGTTGCCTAATTGTCTTCGCTGTTCGTTTTCAAAGGTCAGATTAATTAGTAATTGAGGACACCAAATGCTCTGGAACAAACCTCCATCTGCTGGAGGAAGGATTCCATGTGCACGGATGACAAATCAGCATATGTTAGTATTCATGAGATGGGCGGTCACTCGCTAATCGCCGCTTTCAGTCATACATGAAGACCTCCTGTTGTTTGAGTAGAGCTCTTTTCATGCTGATGATGATGGGAATCAATGTAAACGTTTGAAGAATTCTAACATTCATTAATTAAAACCCAAATCATATTTTTTACAAATTGAAAAAAAAAAAAAAAAAGCCAGGATTTCACCTCAAAAGCTAATATATAGTTTTAAGGTTATTTCCATCCCAAATTCTCAATACCTTCTCATTACCTCGTCATGCATTTGGACATTTTACTTTACATTTTTTATTAATCTTTTCTAAATGAAAGGTAGTACAACAATTACTACCATGAAACTACCATGAAACTTACTTACTTATTTAAAAAAGTGATGAGATTTTGTTGCGTTATGGTAACGGCAATTGTGTAAAATGTGCTCCATTGTCAAAAAAAAAACAAATAAAAATGATAAAAGGCAGTACACTGAACATGTTACTTTAAAATTGTATGTATGTATGTATGTATGTATGTATGTATGTATGTATTTATTTATTTATTTATTTATTCATTAATTACATAAAAGTGCTGAGATTTATTAATGTATTAAGTTAATGCCGGCTGTGTAAAATGTTCTTAATTGTCACTAATAATAATAATAATAATAATAATAATAATAATAATAAATGTTTATTTATTTATTTATTTATTTTTATTTTTCACATAAAAGTGATGAAATTAACTTGCAATAATGCAATGCCAGTTGTGTAAAATGTTCTTAACTGTCACTGATGATGATAATAATAATAATAATAATAATAATAATAATAATAATAATAATAATAAATATTTTTTGCCTTTGCCTATTTTTTTTTGCAGTTTGTTGCTTTGTGGTACATACAGCTGTGTAAAATGCGCTTTATTTTCATGTTTAAATAAATAAATAAATAAATAATGTTGCTTTAAAATTTCTGTATGTATGTATGTATGTATGTATGTATGTATGTATTTATTTATTTATTTATTTATTTAATAACAGTGATGAACACATTTTACACAATTGTCTTTACCGTAAGGGAACAAAAACTAATTTTCTTTATGTAAATAAATAAATAAATAAATAAATAAATAAATAAATAATGTTGCTTTAAAATTTATGTATGTATGTATGTATTTATTTATGTATTTAATAACAGTGATGAGATTTACTTGCATTGGTAATGCAAGTTGTGTAAAATGTTCTTAACTGTCATAAAATATAAATTAATAAATTTGTAAAATCATTTTTATGACAAAGAAGAAAAAATTACACGATTGTCTTTAGCATAAGGGAACAAAAACTCATTGCTTTGTGTAAATAAATAAATAAATCTCAGTCAGTACAACAATTATAATGTGACTACTTATTTATTTATTTACACAAAGCAATGAGTTTTTGCTCCCTTACGGTAAAGACAATTGTGTGAAATGTGCCTCACTGTCATAAAAATGATTTTACAACTTATACAACAGTACAGTACAACAATTACTTTTAATTACTTATCATGATACTGTACAATTGTATTTTATTATTATTATTATTATTTATTTTTTTTTTATATAAGTGTTTGGATTTTGTTGCACTACAGTAATGATAGATATTTAAAATGTGCATAATTTTCAAAAAACAAGATTATAAGTGAAATTCTGTTGCAATATGGTAATGCCAGTTTAAAATGTATTTCAATGTTATGCAATGTAAAAAAGATGAAAAGGAATAATATTAGCATCAAAATAATACCACAAATCTTTGTCTTTAAACAATATCTAATTAACATAATTGTATTTTTTGTAATTATATTAATTTTAAAATTATGTTAGTATAATATGACCTAGACATGCTCTTTGCATGTTTTATGTGATTTATCTTAATGCCAAACAAGTACTTAAATCAGTACTGTAAATCGAAACAGGACACAGAATCTTAACAAAAAGAATAACAACAAAAAATGTTTTTAAAAAAAAAAAAAAAAACAGAAAAGAAAGAAAGAAAGAAAAAACCTGAAGATAACTCTTTGGTTTGATCAATAATTCAAGCTGAAGGCGTTGTGTGTGGCATTTCCAGTCTGTGTATGAATCACACGCTGAACCACAGAAGGACTCTAGCATTGTCATTCTGTCCCGCGTTCAGCATCCATTTTGGAGGCGGATAATAAAGCCGCTCTATATGAGCTGAACTGAGTGGAGATGTTATTGTAGGCCTGAGGCGGCACAGATGTGTGTATGTGTGTACATATCATCTCCATCTGTTGAAACTCATGTTACCTATGTGTGTCTGCCAGAAGCATACAGTTTATTTTATTATTTGTATCGTGAGCACCAGATCTGCGTAATGAAAATAAAGTAGCGTGTGTCATGCAGGACAGAAGCGATGACAGCAGAGTCAGCAAGATATGCTTTAAAAGACAGTGATAAAATTTGATTTGAAACATAGTGAAATTACACTCAAAGGATTCAATAATATAATATAATCTAATGTTCTACTCTAAGTGGGAAGTTGGAAAATCAATCCACCCAGCTTCTAATAAGATGATCAAGGCTTGGAAAAGTGAAAATTACATCCATATCAGCATGTAATCTTGACTTGGCAGGGTTCTGAATGATTAACTAGCAAGTTTGCTAAACTAAAAACCAGCTAGCATCCAAATCCAAACCAGTAAGCCATGGGAATAAAGCTCTGACACATAAATAAAGACAGTGTTTTACATTAACATTACAGTCATGGCGACCTGAAGATTTCTCTTGATATCTCCTGACAGACGAATGACTCACAGAAACAAAATCACTCACATTAAATAAAACTCGAAATAAACAAACACACTCCTAGCTTGCAGCGTGTGAGTTGTATGAAAGGCGCTTTGAAGTTGTTCCTCAAATCCTCAAAGTGAGACTTAACTTTTAATTATTAAATGTGTTTTATGGAAGATTTCACACCATATTCAATGAAAAGATTCTTAGAAGAAAATTTACTACAGAAGCGAAGCTGTGTAAGATAATAACACTTGTTTTCAGATAATATAGCCTGAGTTGCTTGCAGTGGGAGGGACATTCTTATTCAAGCAAGGATCTGATTGGACGAAAATCTGAGTAGTGCAGGATGAGTCATTACTTTTGTTGCTTGTTTCTCAGAACAGAGAAACTCAAATTTAAGCGCTAAAAGCGATTCTCTCAACTTTTAGGTGTATACTAGCATATAAATTAGCAAAACTAATGTTTTGATGGTTTAAACCTTGTGAAAAAGAAGTAGACTTAAGCGATTTTTTTTTTTTTTTTTTTTTAATGAGTACTTATTATGGAAATAATATACTTCAGAATAATTTTCTTAAGTGTGAACTGAATGTTTTTGACACATGCATGTTACATGTTACTTCCAATAAAAAGATAATGCAATTACAGTTTTAATTTTTTATAACACACGCAATTAGTAGGGCTGTCAAACGATTAATTGTGATTAACAAAATAAAAGTTTGAGTTTGCCTAATATATGCGTGTGTACTTTGTGTGTATTTATATATACATAATAATTACACAAATTAATGTATATATTTAAGAGAAATATGTTATCTATGTAAAAAATATTTGTATTTATATATAATTTAAATTATATAAAAATTATAATAAATACATATACTTGTAAATATTTCTTTATATGTACCTGAATGTGTTTGTATTTATATATACATAATAATTGCACACAGTACACACGTTTATTAGGCAAACTTAAACTTTTATTTTGTATGCAATTAATCGCAATTGAACTTAAGTTTTAAGTGTTTATATGTAATTTCATAATAACTTTTGTTGTTTTTGAAATATGGTAAAAATTTACTGCCAAATGTACTGATTTGTGGTAAACTAAAATATAACCATGTATAAATGTTGTTTTCTCAAAAACACAATTGTACGTGCTTACATATGTGACTCTGGACCACAAAAGCAGTCATAACTTTTTATTTTTATTTTTTTTAACTGAGATTTATAGATGATCTGAAAGCTGAGTAAATAAATATCAGATATGTGGCCAAGATGCAACTATTCGAATATCTGGAATCTGAGGGTGCAAAAATCAAAATATTGCGAAAATCATCTTTAAAGTTGTCCAAATTAAGTTCTTAACAATGTATATTACTAATCAAAACAAAGTTTTGATATATTTATGGTAGGAAATTTACAAAATATCATGGAACATGATATTTACATAATATCCTAATGATTTTTGGCATAAAAGAAAAAGCAATCATTTTGACCGATACAATGTATTGCTGGCTGTTGCTACAAATATACGTGAGTGACTTACGACTGGTTTTGTGGTCCAGGGTTACATATTATTGTACAGTGTAATCAGACTTCAGCCATTAATATGTTTTTAAGATATTGAAAAAAAACACAAATGTCAGGGTATGTCAAAATTTCTCCAGGGCACCAAAACCCCCTCAGACTTTAGAGGGTTAATATCATTTATATTGAAGCTTATATTTCACATATTTAAAATACAATGAAGAGTTTGGTTCCAAATCGCTATAAATCCATTTAGATTAATTTTGAGTAAAAATGTGTTTTCTTTACCAAGAAAGTGGCTAGATGAAAATGTTTTAAGTATAAAATTTTAAGTATACTTTGGTTAAAAATTCTCAATGGTTGTGTAAAACAACACCCTTTTTACCTTGCCAAAATCAGCTCTGCAAAAATCATCCTGTTTTGGTCAGGTTGCTTTAAATGTTAATGAGCTCTGCTCGCCCCGCCCCTTTTTTTTTTTCTCTGTGGAGTGACGAGCCTGTTTACTTTAGCCCCATTTAGCCGCATTTATTTGCTAAACTTGCTAACTAGCACTATTATTAGGAAAGGCGAACACAAAGATTCATAAAAAACACTTACACTCACTTCTGCTGTAAGTGAAGCTGGATCACGAATGATTCGCGCGAACATATACAGATATATGTAGATCGGGAGGCTCATTCCCTTCACAAACAAATGTAATCCACTGCATCTTCAGCAGCTCAGATGTCGGGAGTAAATGATGACCACTATGTTCATTATTACATCCAGCAACACAACACCTCAATCCCTCAATCGGTCTAACTTACATCTGCTCTGGCATAGAAACAATGGAGGTTGAACTGTTACAGCTGATTTAAGGCGAGTCTAAGGTAAGACGCTCATATCAATCAACTATCGTGGGAGTGGCCTCTGTTGGTGCGACGTCACACATCATGGTGTGGCATCTGAGAATGGCTCGATTTGAAAAAGGGGATATTTTTATTGATTAATTATTTTTAACAGGTTTTTATCATTATAGGGTAGATGTGTACATACACTGCCAACACACATTAATGTTCAAACAACATGTAAAAGTGAACTTTGCATCCGATGACCCCTTTAACTAAGGAAACTGAAGACAATAAACGTACGATGGCTACAATATTTGGTTTGTCTGTGTTCTTCAAACAATCTAAGTATTTTTATAAAAATAAAGTACATTAATGATGCAATGCTAATCGACATAGCCTTTATAATACTATAAAATAGTGTGATTTCAGCCTCATTCTGTGATATGAAACCACGTCTGATATCAAAAGGTTATTTCAAACACTCGACTATGTCATGAAGTTAATTTTGTAGAAAAAGCATGTCAATAAATTATATCTTTATTGGACAACAGGTTTGTAAACAGTCTTATACACAAGAAAAAAAGCACTGCACATATGCTACTAGTAGAGGTCGACCTATACTGGATTTTACCGATACCAATAACTAGGTTGGACCACGCTGGCCGATACCTATTAATTGACCGATAGTTTTTAAAATGGATACTGAACAGAAAATAAATAGTGCTGTAATATTAAAAAAAGTAGCCTACTGAACCATACTTTGTAAATAAATAAAAATATTATTATTAATTATATATTGATCATTACAATTAGTTTATTGTTCATTAATGTTAACAAAAGCAATTAAAATTTTTTAAATATATCAGTAAATGCTGAAATTAACACACTCTAACAAGGAACAATACTTCTATTCTACAGCTTTTATCAATCTTAATGTTACAAATGGACTCGTATTGTAAAGTGTTACCATTACATCAACAATCAAGCTAAAGATGGCCATCTTTAAATATCTACACAAAGGCCACAGTATTGAAATTGTATACATACAGATATTGTGTACTTTCACAATTTAACGGCTTCTATTCTAGAACATTTGTGGTTATCTAATAAAAATCTAAAAATATTTGGTCACACAACGTTCAAAAGTGCAGCGCCGCGTCTAGAAGAACTGGCAGCTATCCGGTATCACACACACTGAACGCGTCGCGTTTAATTCAAGCGGCGGTCTACAAGACTTCATTTGATCACCAAACGGGCAAAAGTATACTGCTGTCCTTTCTCCACTAATGTAGCATCTAGTCAACAAATTCTTCGTTTCGTAATGACATGAAAACATGCACTACGGTATACTGTACACACCATTTCATTGTGTTCATTATTTTAAATCCGCCTTTGAATTGTCCCGCTCTGTGAGGGCGCGGTGACACGTCTAAACAAACGGCACGTGCTGTCAGTGATTTCCGCCACTAGAGGTTGCTCTCGTGCTGTATAACAAAGGCTTTAGGGACTTTGCTGTATAATGAGAACCTTCTCAGCCGCTCCAGCAACGGACCCAACCCGGAAAAAACTATCGCCATGGATTTTTGCCGATAACCGATAGTTCTGCCATCAACTATCGGTGCCGATTAATCGGCAAAACCGATACATCGGTCGACCTCTAGCTACTAGTATATTATTCGAACATTATTCAAAGCTCAGACTGATTTTTTGCACTGTACAGTTTTAACCAAACCAGTTCTAGATTGGAGCTCTTCATTTAGCGATATACTAGTTTCATGTCCGCCTTCAGAATGTCACTACATATGTTGCACACAGAAATATGGCAACAACTAGACTTTATTGTTATTATCAGTTAAAGGTAATATTAAATATTAAATATGTAATATTAAAGGTGCAAGTGACAGTAATTTGATGAGTGCAAGCGTTAGTAAAACGTGATTTATTTAAATACTCTCCTCCCAAAAATGTTGTGCCTGAAAGAGAAACTCCTACAAATGCATATTCAATAAGGTCAGGCGCAAAAATAAATGTGCCCACGCCTTTTCAGCATTAATTCATCACTGCGCGTCTTTAGTAAAACCTGACAGTACAATTTTAACACCAAAAGACAGTTTGCACTGGCGCAAGCTGTTAATACAACTGGCCCCAAAAACGTTACATGTGTCTTCTTACTTAAATTAGAATTACTTAAAATGTACTTGAAAATATTGTTTTTTTTTTTGACACTATTACAAAGTGCACTTTTTAAGTACACATGATGTTTTAAGTATGCTTAACTGGCCTTTTATTTCATTAACATTATATTATCTGCAAGTAATTTTTCAAAAATACATACTTTTAAAGTTTTCCTCTAATATTTTCAAAATGGCCACTAGGCTGTGTATGATATATAGCATAGGCTCTTGATTTGTCTTCTGTATGCGTACGCTAGCATATGCACAGAGTTGAATGCAAAGCCTTTCAAAGTGTACTCCATTTGATAGCATTTGTCCATTGCCTGTGCTATTTTTCTCCAGAAGTTATGAGCCATAAAAATATCTTTGTACTCTTTTAAACTAAAGTTGTGGCTATCTTTTAACCCCCTCACATAAGCGCTTGTCAATGCGGGCAGTCTCAGGGATTTTGCCGCCGTTGTCGTCTCTTTAGTTTTGTTTTCTACTGAGAAACAACGGCCCAGGTCAGTGTTGCCACCTAGAGGAACAACTGATTAGTGCAAATAAAATTTAGTGCACATGTGCGACCTACAAAGATCGAGTGGTGCTTGTTCATCACTATTCTGGTGACAAAATCTGCATCACTTGCACTTTACGCAAACCCTCATGTATGCATAAAAACCAAAGTATACTTTAGTCTTAAATCACCTCAGTGTAGTGGTCTTGCATTGCAAAAGTTCTGATAGATATAACTTACACCTTTCCAAATGTTCACTCTGTACACATATATCCATGACAGGTGGTGCATCTAAGTTTATATAACTGTGACAGCGACTATCTTCCACCAGGTGAGTCGTAAAGTATCGGTAAGACCGTTGACCTGTAACTAACAGCTCTGCTTTCAGTTAGAGGACCAAACAAAGATGAGTGTGCTTCCCCTTCCTTGCTCCCAGCAGCCTAATGCTCGTTTAGCAGAAAAGGTCAACGCTGAGCCAAATAAGAATAGCAATCCTGCTGCAAGCGGATAAAGAGCGAAGCCAACAAGGGAGAAAAAAAAAGATAGCGAACAGCTTCCACAGGTTAGAATCATTCCTGACAGCAACTGTGCTTGTGATAACGCTAGTATTTGTTTGCTTAAAGAAATCAAAATTGGCTATTTATTTCCCTAATAAACATTTCAGGTGTTCTTGTGTTTGATTCATCAGTCCACGTTGTTCCCAAGAATGTTTTCATAATGTTTCATCAAAATGTAATAACTACTAAATAACTTTTCTGCTGAAAATAATATTAAACATGAATATAATAGCCCACTATTCTCAATTCAATAACATGAAGTCCTGCCCTACATTATTTCCCACAGAACATTCTGTTTATTTTAGAAAATGAGGAACATTCTGTAATATTTCTACATTCTTTGTCTCTGTGGAGGCTCAATGTGAGGAATATTTCAGGTATGTGTTTTGGAGGAAAAAAAAATCCTAACTAACACGTCAATGCCAATTTGTACTCACATTTGGCACACACCAAGTATTAATTTTGGGGAGCAGATGATTTTAATGAGCTGGATTGAGCTCCTCTCTAACTTGACAAATATATACGGTGATGAAGGTGAACTTGCAGTTTTCAACGGACCTTTGTGAGCCAGACAGCATCAAGCTTTCCAGCTTTAGCAGGCATGTAAATAATTAAAAGCCTCTGAAAGCTGACTATCCCACTGTGCACCGCTTCTGACATTCATTAATACGGACTTCTGAATGACAGCTGAGTAAAACTGGCATTAAATTCCTTGCTAAAAAGTATAAAATAAAATAAAATAAAATAAAATAAAACAATATTCCTCTAGTAGTTTTTATTTGCAAATAACTCTTGCTCATTTTGAAAGTCTTTCCATAGAGAATTTTGAACTTGTAAAATCTTTAAATCAAATAATAAGTACAAGTAGGAAATCTTGAACATAATGAACATTTTCTCTTGTAAAACATTTGCATTCTGTTGTGAAAGTATAGTGCTTCCCTGAGAAACTTTCCAATTCTTTGCAAAACATTTGTGCTCTCTCGCAGAAGTATTGTTTCCCCAAGAAACTTTGCACTCGCTCAAAAAAAGTACTGCAATCCCAGAGAATACTTGCATTCGTTTGCAAAATATTTGTGCTGTCTCACAAAAGTAATGTGTTTACCTGAAAAAATATGTTCACTCGCAAAAGTAATGTTTCCCTAAGAAACTTCCAAAATATTTTTGTGAGAAATGATCTCACAAAGGTATTGTTTTCCTGAGTAACTTTGCATTTACTCATAAAAACATTGCTTTTCCTCGAGAAAATTTATGTTCGTTCACAAAATGTTTCCATTTGCTTGCAAAACATTTGCATTCTCTTGTAAAAAGTACTGTTTCCCCAAGAAACTTTGCATTCACTTGTAAAAGCGTTTGCTCAATAAGATTTTCATGCATTGGCAAATTATTTCCTTTCACTTGCAAAAGTATTGAGTTTCCCTGAGAAGCTTTGCGTTCGCTTGCGAAACATTTGTTCTCTCTCGTAAAAGTATTGTGTTTCCCCAAGAAACTTTGCATTTGCTTGCAAAATATTTGCAAACAAACTGAAATATTTTGTGAACAAATGAAAATTTTCATGAGGAAATGCAGTGCTTTTGTGAGTTTACTTGCAAAAGTATTGAGTTTCCCTAAGAAACTTAGTATTTCCTTGCAAAACATTTGCATTCTCTTGAGAAAAGTATTGTTTCCCTGAGAAACTTTGCATTTGCTCACAAAAGTATTGCGTTTTCTCTAGAACGTTTTTGTTTGATCGCAAATGAATTTTCATTTACTTGCAAAAGTAATGTTTCCCTAAGAAACTTCAAAAATATTTTTGTGAGGAACAATCTCATGAAGGTATTGTCGAGTAACTTTCTGTATGTTTGTTCACAAAATATTTCTGTTTGTTTGCAAAAGTATTGAGTTTCACTTAGATACTTCACTTAGAAACATTTGTGTTCTCTTGTAAAAAGTACTGTGTTTCCCCAAGAAACTTTGCATTCACTTGTAAAAGCGTTTGCTCAAGAACATATTTGTTCGTTGGCAAATTATTTCCTTTCACTTGCAAAAGTATTGAGTTTCCCTGAGAAGCTTTGCATTTGCTTGAAAAAGTACTACGATTCCAGAGATTCTTTGCATTCACTTGCAAAACATTTGCGTTCTCTCATAAAAAAGTATTGTTTCCCTGAGAAACTTTGCATTTGCTCAAAAAAGTATTTCGTTTTCACTAGAACATTTTTGTTTGATTGCAAATTAATTTTCATTCACTTGCAAAAGTAATGTTTCCCTAAGAAACTTCCAAAATATTTTTGTGAGAATAACTTTGCATTTACTTGCAAACACACTGCTTTGAGAAGCTTTGCATCTGCTTTCGAAAATATTGCATATGCATATGCTAAATATTTGCATTCTCTCGTAAAAACTATACTTTTGCAAACAAACTGAAATATTTTGCGAACAAATGAAATTTTCTTGAGGAAATTGAGTGCTTTTGTGAGTGAACACAAAATTTCCATTTACCTGCAAAAGTATTGAGTTTCCCTAAGAAACTTAGTATTTCCTTGCAAAACATTTGCATTCTCTTGCAAAAAATATTGTTTTTCCCTACAAAACTTTGCATTCACAGATTCCAGAGATTCTTTGCATTCACTTGCAAAACATTTGCGTTCTCTCATAAAAACTATTGTTTCCCTGAGGAACTTTGCATTTGCTCAGAAAAGCACCCACTAGAACATTTTAGTTTGATCGCAAATTACATTCCATTCACTTGCAAAAGTATTGAGTTTCCCCAAGAAACTTAGTATTTCCTTGCAAAACATTTGCGTTCTCTTGTGAAAAGTATTGTTTTTCCACAAGAAACTTTGCATTCACTCGAAAAGTACTGCGATTCCAGAGAAACTTTGCATTCACTCACAAAACTATTGCGCTTCCTCAAGAAAATTTGTGTTCATTTCCATTCGTTTTCTAAAGCATAGTTTTCATAAAAAACTTAGCATTTGCTTGCAAAAATTCGCATTCTTTTGTAAAAAGTATTGTTTTCCCGAGAAACTTTGCATTCACTGACAAAAATATTGTTTCCTAGAGAAAATTTTTTATTTGTTTGCAAAAGTATTGAGTTTCCCTGAGAAACTTTCCATTTGCTTGCAAAACATTTGCACTTTCCCATAAAAAAAAGTTTCCCCAAGACAATTTGCCTTTGCTTGCGAAACATTTGTGTTCTCTTTAATTAAAGTATTTTCCCCAAGAAACTTTGCGTTCACTCGAAAAAGTACTGTGATTCCAGAGAATCTTTGTATTCGCTAGCAAAATATTTAAAAAATATTAAAAAAAAAAAAAAGTTTCACTGAAAAACTTGAAAAACTACAAAAGCATCGCTTTTCCTCTGAAATTTTCATTCGTTTGTAAAATATTTCTGATTGTTTGCAAAAGTATAGAGCTTCCCTGAGAAACTTAGTATTTCCTTGTAAAACATTTGAATTCTCTCATAAAAAGTATTGTTTCACCAAGAAACGTTGCATTCACTCTTAAAAGTATTGCCTTTCCTTAAGGAAATTTTAGTTTATTCACACAGTATCTCTATTCGTTTGCAAAAGTATAGTTTCTTGGAGAAACTTAGCATTTGCTTGCAAAATATTTGCATTCTCTCATAAAAAGTAGGGCTGGCAAACGATTAATCGCGATTAATCGCATACAAAATAAAAGTTTGAGTCTGCCCAATATATGTGTGTGTACTGTGTGTAATTATTATGTATATATAAATACAAACACATTCATGTATATATTTAAGAAATATTGACAAGTATATGTATGTATCATAATTTTTTATAGAATTTATATTATATATAAATAAAAATATTTTGTACATAAATAACATATTTCTCTAAAATATATACATTAATTTGTGTGTAATTATATATACATAAAAATTACACACAGTAAACAAGCATATATTAGGCAAATTCAAACTTTTATTTTGTATGCGAATAATCACGATTAATTGTTTGCCAGCCCTAGTAAAAAGTATTGTTTCTCTGACGAACTTAGCATTTCCTTGCAAAACATTTGCATGCTATCATAAAAATTGTTGTTTCACCAAGAAACTTTGCATTCACTCAGAAGTATTGCCTTTCCTTAATAAAATTTGCATTTATTCACACAGTATTTTCATTCGTTTGCAAAAGTATAGTTTCTCTGATAAACTTAGCATTTCCTTGCAAAACGTTCGCATTCTCTTATAAAAAAAAGTGTTGTTTCACCAAGAAACTTTGCATTCACTCACAAAATTTTTTCCTTTCCTTAAGGAAATTTTAATTTATTCACACAGTATTTTCAGATGTATGCAAAAGTATAGTTTCCCTGAAAAATGTTACTCTCTAGTAAAAAGTATTGTTCCCCCAAGAAATATTGCAACTCGTAAAAATATTGCATTTTACATGTTTATATGCAAAACGCATGCTTTCTTGCAAAACTACTGTTCCCCCAAGAAACTTTACTTCTGCAAGAGAACAGTTTTGTGAGAAATGTTGCATTCACTCACAAAATATTTGCATTCTCTCACGAAAGTACTGAATTTTCTCGCAAAAGTATTGTTGTTCTCTAAAAGAACTTGCATAACTCGCAAAACATTTGCATTTTCCTCCAACCTAATATTATCTCCATCACAAAAGTTTTGTGAGAGAACACAAAAGCATTAAAATATAATTTCATAAACTTCTCTTTAGGGGCTCCATATGTAAGAAGCTTATTTCAAAAATGTTAAAAATCGTACCAATTCAAATTTCTGAATGATATTCTACATTCAAATCATATGAAACATCAGTAAACAACTTATATATTTTCAAAGATATTCATGGCTGAACTACTGACCTGTGTTTGTCACTTGTTAAAAACCTGTTAATTAAAGTTGTTTGCAAGTGTTACTAAAACATATGAGAAACTGAAGGAACCAAAAATAGCGCAACAGTCAAAATAAGCTACAGGAAATCAAGATCTGTCGTGTGACCTCTAGAGATGCTTTTAGAAAGATGGTGACAAGGCAGAGACACCAATATGTCAGGTTTAAATTTGTCTGGGTAACAAAGCTATCTTTCCCTGCCCTCATTCATCTTGATAAAAAGGCAGGTTTTGTATGAAGGGCTGTCTCACGGACTCTCTTCCCTCCGTCACCCCTCTTGACCTCTCTCCCTGTGCTGCGCAGGTTGCGTTTTCCTCTGCCATAAGGAGTAATGATCTGCTCTAATCGGCAGGAATTTCTCTCTGGAGACACAGCCCACTGTGGCCTGGATTCTGGAATAGAAACTCTCGCTCTGTGGAAAAGAGCGTCCCAGATTTCGGTGTGGAAAGTCTAAAAACCTGCCATGTCAGTCGTGTAGTCTCAGTCTCATTTTTTTTTTTTATTCAGTTTTTTTCAATATACAGTCATGGCCAAAAATATCGGCACCCTTGCAATTCTGTCAGAAAATGCAACCCTTCTTTCAGAAAATTGTTCCAGTTGCAAATGTTTTGGAACTCACATGTTTATTTTTGCATTGGAACAACACAAAAAAACAGAGAAGAAATGTCTAATCTGATACAATTCCACACAGAACCCAAAAAATGCACTGGACAAAATTATTGGCACCCTTAACTTAATATTTGGTAGCACCCCTTTGGAAAATAATAACTAAAATCAATCGCTTCCTGTAACCATGAATGAGTTTCTTACACCTCTCTACTGGAATTCTGTCCCACTCTTCTTTTGCAAACTGCTCCAGGTCATTCAGATTTGAAGGATGTCTTCTCCCAACTGCTGTTTTGAGATCTCTCCACAGGTGTTCTATGGGATTCAGATCTGGACTCATTGCTGGCCATTTCAGAACTCTCCAGCACTTCGTTTGTAACCATTTCTGAGTGCTTTTTGAAGTGTGTTTCGGGTCATTGTCCTGCTGGAAGACCTATGACCTCTGGTGGAGACGCAGCTTTCTGACACTGGCCACTACCAAAATTCTTTGGTAATCATCAGATTTTACGATACCATTCACACAGTCAAGGCATCCAGTGCCAGAAGCAGCAAAGCAACCCCAAAACATATTTTCATTAATTTTGCTCTTCTGTCCACGTCCAGGGAGGTTAGCTACAGTGCCATGGGCTGTAAACCTCTTAATGAAATTGCACACAGTGGACACAGGAATATTAAGACCTCTGGAGATGGACTTGTAGCCTTGAGATTGTCCATGTATTTCCACAATTTTTTCTCTCAAATCCACAGACAACTCTTTACACTTCTTTCTTTTCTCCATGCTCAGTGTGACACAAAACACAAAGGTTGAGTCAGAATTTCTCCATTTTAACTGGTTGCAAGTGTGATTACTATATTACCCACACCTGTTACTTTCCACAGGTGTGTCTAAATACAAATTACAGGAGCATCACATGCTTGAAAAGCAATTATTTCTTACAATTTTAACAAGGTGCCAATAGGTTTGTCCAGTCAGTTGCAGTGCAAACAAAAACAAAAAGCATGTGAATACCAACACATTTGCAATTGGAACAATTTTCTGAGAGAAGTGTTGCATTTTCTGACAGAATTGCAAGGGTGCCAATATTTTTGGCTGTGACTGTATATCCATACAAAATTATTTTAAATGGTGATAATATTTTGCAGTACTATTGTTTTTACTGTATTTTTTTTTATCATGAGAGACCTCTTTTCAGAACTTTTGAACGATAGTACATAAACAAATATAGATGTTTGTAGGCGTACATGGCTTGCCTTCACTTCCATTGTTTCATACTCAATTTTAAAGTGTTTCCAAGTAATTCAGACACTCCAAAAGAGTAGAAATAAACACTTCCCACACTCTATCTTTTGTCACAGAGTTTTCACAATAGAGAAAAACTGACATAATTGTAGCATGTGAATGAAAACTGTGTAATTTAGCAAAAGAAAAAAAAAGGATTATGTCTTGGACAAAATGCTCTGGAAAAGCTGTCATTATATCGCAAATGTGTTTTGTCTATTTGTCAGTACTTTTAGTCAAGAACCACATGCCAATCAATTGTATGCCATATTGTTTGGCTCATTGTGTGTTGTCTCTGCTAATCTTGCAGGCTGTTTGTTTTCTTGTCTTTAAGACGGCTAAATATGTCATGTCTTCTTTTTTTCACCAGATGATGTGCGGTCGGGCAGCATTCAAACTGATTTAACATTAGACATCATGACAATTAGATAGCAACACCGAGGTCATGGGTTCAATTCCCAGGAAGTGCATCAACTGATCAAATATATATCTTGAGTACTTGGATAAAACTGGCTTGCAAAAACATAAATGTAAATGTAACGCAACTAAATGATATGCTGGTTATAATGTAATGGTTGTACCGGTTATTTATCAATTTATCACAATTATGGTAAGCCAGCATAAGTCTTCTAAATGAAACAGTCAATTCAATCTGACTTCTGAATCATCTAGTCTTTACTTCTCAGTATTTCTCTCTGATGAACAAATCCATAAATAATGGCAAACAAATCTGCCTGTGATTGAATGATTTGACCTCTTCTCAAGTTAAATTCTCTCTTTCTCTCTTTCTCTCTACTCTTGTTTTCATCAGCAGAAAGCGGTTGGAGACACATTCCTGATGCTCCCCTGTGGGCTCTGGGGTGTCAGTGTGTAGGCAGACCAGAGTGGGTGGAAAATTTCTGATGAAAATAATTGATCGAGGGAGAGAGGAAAAGAGATTTAAAATAGTGAGGGCAGAGCAAAGACAAACAAACAATCACTCACCACGCAAACACTCACAGGACGTAGCAAAGCTCGAATACCTGTTTAAAGAACTGTGTAGAGTCTTGACTTAAATGATTTACTAATCACATGCAACTGTAATGAGATTACAAATTATAACAAACAACTTAAGATCTCTTGACAGCATCTGAGATATTTTGTACATCACCACAGACATTTGGTTTGCATGAAAGTTTTACAAAATAAATGAAGAAATATGTTATTAGAACATGTATTTTCATGAAATTTACAATTTACACCAAACATTGTTCTTTAAACAAATGTGTTTTAATGCTGCATAATGCACAAAATTATATAACAATGGTTTAAGTTCAAATTTGTGTTACAGTTTTGTTTGTTTGTTACAAACTGTACAATTTACACCAAAATTTGTTCTGGAAACAAATGTGTCAGCACTTCTTGATGTGAATTTATGCAAAAAGTATTTTACAAACATTATTTTTACTAAAATGGTTTCATGAACAATTTAAACTAAAATTCATATTTGTGCTGCACAACAAGAATGAGTTTAAGAATAGTTTTACAAACTTTTACAAACCAAAATTTGTTCTGTAAACAAATGTGTTAGTTCTGTAGGATTCAAAAGTTTGCACAATAAGGGTTTTATGAACAAACAAATTCTGAACAAAATTTTGAACAAAGTGAGAAAGTGCGAAAGAAAATGTGAAAGTAAGCACAAATGAAAGCACAAAAGTGTGAAAGAAAGCGCAAAAGTGTCAAAGTGCTAAAGAAAGAAAGAAAGAAAGAAAGAAAGAAAGAAAGAAAGAAAAAGAAAAAGAAAAGCAAATAGTTTTACAAACTTTACAATTTACACCAACATTTTTTCAGTAAACAAATGTTGGTTCTGTAGGATTCAAAAATTTGCACAATAAGGGTTTTATGAACAAATAAATTCTGAACAAAATTCTGAAGAAATTGAGAAAGTGTGAAAGAAAAAGTGCACAAGAAAAAGTGTGAAAGAAAGCGCAAAAGTGCGAAAGAAAGTCAGGAAGTGCGAAAGTGCTAAAGAAAGAAATAAAGAAAAGCAAATTGCTTTACAAACTTTACCATTTACACCAAAATTTGTTCTGTAAACAAATGTTAGTTCTGTAGGATTCAAAAAATTGCACAATAAAGGTTTTATCAACAAACAAATTCTGAACAAAATTTTGAACAAAGTAAAAAAAAAAAGCACTAGAAAAAGTGCGAAAGTAAGCACAAATGAAAGCACAAAAGTGCGAAAGAAAGTGTGAAAGTGCTAAAGAACGAAAGAAAGAAAGAAAAGCAAATAGTTTTACAAACTTTACAATTTACACCAAAATTTTTTCAGTAAACAAATGTTGGTTCTGTAGGATTCAAAAATTTGCACAATAAGGGTTTTATGAACAAATAAATTCTGAAGAAAATGAGAAAGTGTGAAAGAAAAAGTGCACAAGAAAAAGTGTGAAAGAAAGCGCAAAAGTGTGAAAGAAAGTGCGAAAGTGCTAAAGAACGAAAGAAAGAAAGAAAAGAAAATAGTTTTACAAACTTTACAATTTACACCAAAATTTTTTCAGTAAACAAATGTTAGTTCTGTAGGATTCAAAAATTTGCACAATAACGGTTTTATGAACAAACAAATTCTGAGCAAAATGTTGAACAAATTAAGTGAGAAAGTGCGAAAGAAAAAGTGTGAAAGAAAGCACGAAAGAAAGCGCAAAAGTGCAAAAGAAAGTCTGAAAGTGTGAAAGTGCTAAAGAAAGAAAGAAAGAAAAGAAAATAGTTTTACAAACTTTACAATTTACACCAAAACTTTTTCAGTAAACAAATCTTAGTTCTGTAGGATTCAAAAATTTGCACAATAAGGGTTTTATGAACAAACAAATTCTGAACAAAATTCTGAAGAAATTGAGTAAGTGTGAAAGAAAAAGTGCCAAAGAAATAGTGTGAAAGAAAGTGCAAAAGTGCGAAAGAAAGTCAGAAAGTGCTAAACAAAGAAAGAAAGAAAGAAAGAAAGAAAGAAAGAAAGAAAGAAAAAGAAAAGGAAAATAATAGTTTTACGAACTTTACAATTTACACCAAAATTTGTACTGTAAACAAATGTGTCGGCGCTGCAAGATGCAACAATTCATGGCAAAAAAAAAATAAAAATAAAAATTAAATAAAATAAATGTACATAGAAATTTGTTATGTACACAAATGTTAAATGGTTTACATAAATATTATCAAATATTTACACAATCTGTTTTAAAACAATTGAAACGAAAACAGTTTACCTAAGTACAGTACAGTTTACCTAAGTTTTACAAACTTTAAAATGTAAACCAAATCGTTTTGGAAACAAATGTGTATTAGTGCTGCATGATGTAACAATGAACATAATAATGGTTTCATGAACAATTTAAGTGCTAGAAAAAAAGACAGTTTACATAAGAATAGTTTTACAGACTTTACAGTTTACAGAAAAATTTGTTCTGTAAACAAATGATGGCTCTGCATGATGCGACAAATAATGCAAAAATTATTTTACTCAGAAATTTGTTCTGTGAACAAATGTCATAAAGTTTATTTATTTAATTTTATGAACAAATTTTTATATATGCGCCAAACAAATGTGTTTTAATGCTGCATGATGCAACATGTTATGACGTCATGTCGTAGAATGGTTTTATGAATAATTTAAACCAAAATTAGACGAGACATTTTACCATAGATTATTTTACAAATTATATAATTTACACCAAAATTTGTTCTGTAAATAAATGTATTGGCACTGCATGATGCAACAATGTATGTAAGGATGAATTTATGAACAATTTAAACAAGAATTCAGATTTGTACTACAGAACAGTTACAAGACAGTTTATGTAAGAATAGTTTTACGAACTTTAAAGTTTACACCAAAATTTGTTCTATAAACAAATGTCACCACCGCAAGATGCAACAATTTATACATGTTTTTGTTTTGTTTTGTTTTAAATGTACACAGGAAATTGTTCTGAACATATATGTTATAAAACGGTTTACATAAAATATTATTTCATGAACGATTAAAATGAAAAGGCAGCATGTTGCAACATTTTATGTAAGAATGGTTTTATGAACAATTTAAACTGAAATGTTCATATTACGAGGAATAAGGAGGAATTTATGAAAAATGTAAACAAAAATTCATATTTGCACTAGACAACAAGACAGAATGATTTATGACAGAAGTTCATAAGTTTATGAACTTTACTGTTTGTTCTGTAAACAAATGTTATGTAAGAACTGTTTTTTGATATTTACAATTTACATGTGTTTTTAACACTACATGATGCAACATTTTATGTAAGAATGGTTTTATGAACAATTTAAACCAAAATTTATATTTGTGATTTATATTTGTGCTAGACAAAGAGACAGTTTGCCAAAACAAATGTTTTACAAGCTGTACCATTTACAAAAAAAAAAAAAAATTGTTTTGTAAAATATATTTGCACGGCATGATGGACAATTTATCCAAAAACTACTTTACAAACATTTTACGCAGAAATTTGTTCTGTAAAAAATAGGTGTAAAACATTTAATGTAAAAATGGATTTATGAACAAAGAAAATTTGTGTTCTGTGTAAGACGTACAAATTGTTTTATGAATTTTACAACTGACACCTTAATTTGTTCTGTAAACAAATGTATTTTAATGCTGAATGATGCAACAATGTACGTAAGAATGAATTTATGAACCGTTTAAGCAAAAATTCATATTTGTGCTATACAGACCAAGACAGTTTATGTAAGAGTAGTTTTATACAATTTTTTTTTCGATAAACAAATGTGTTGGTACTGTGAAATTCGACCATTTATGAAAAAATTATTTAAAAAAAATAAAGAAATACACACATATATATATATATATATATTTCATGAACAATTAAAACAAAAAGTCATATTTGTGTTGCACAAAAGAAAACAGTTTGCGTAAGAACTGTTTTCTGATCTTTACAATTTACACAAACTTTTGTTTTGTAAACAAATGTGTTTCAAATTATTTTTTAACAAACATTTTATGTAGAATTTTATAAACCAGTTGTAAACCAGTTGATTTATAAATGTTCTGTAATCAAATATATATTTAATGCTTAATGATGCAACAATGTACACAAAGAAGAATTTACAAACAATTCAAACAAAAATTCATATTTGTGCTATATAAAACCAGATGGTTTACGTAAAAATAGTAAATGTTCGGAAAAAATTTTTTTTTGAATAATTTAAACCAAAATTCATATTTGCACTAGAAAACAAGAGTTTACGTAAGAATAGTTTTCAAACTTTACCATTTACACCTAAATTTGTTCTATAAACAAATATGTATGGCACTGCAAGATGCAACAATTTATGCAAAAAAAAAAAAAAATAAAAAATATAATATATTATATATATATATATATATATATATATATATATATATATATATATACAAAATTCCATATATATTTTTAATATACAAAATTTTTAATATACAAAATTCACTTTGTATATAAAAAAAATGTACACAGAAATTTGTTCTGTACATAAATGTTGTAAAACGGTTTACATAAATATTATTTCATGAACAGTTAAAACGAAAAGGCTGCATGATGCAACATTTTATGTAAGAATGGTTTAATGAATAATTTAAACCAAAATTTACATTTGTGCTAGACAAGGCAGTTTACCTACAAATACTTTACAAACTTTGTGCAATTTACACCAAAATTCACATTGTAAACAAATGTACCAGCACTCCATGATGCAACAATTTGCCCAAAAATTTAACAAATATTTTATGCAGAAATTTGTTCTGTAAAAAAGTGGCGTGAAATATCTGATGTAAAAACGGGTTTATGAACAATTACAACATGTGTTCTGCGTAAGACGTAAGAACTGTTTTATGAATTTTACATCCGACACCTTAATTTGTTTTGTAAACAAACGTATTTTAATGCTGAATGATGCAACAATGTACGTAAGAATGAATTAATTTATGAACCGTTTAAGCAGAAATTCATATTTGTGCTATGCAGAACAAGACAGTTTTGTAAGAGTAGTTTTATACCATTTTTTTTCTATAAACAAATGTGTCGGTACTGTGAAATTCGACCATTTATGAAAAAAATATTTAAAAAAAATATATATACACGGAAATTTGTTTTGTACATAAATGTTGTAAAACAGTCAACGTAAATATTATTCCATGAACAATTAAAACAAAGTCATATTTGTGCTGCACAACAAAAAACTGTTTGCGTAAGAACTGTTTTCTGATCTTTACAATTTACACAAAGATTTGTTTTGTAAACAAATTATTTAACAAACATTTTTATGCAGAAATTTGTTCTGCAAGTGATGTAAACCAGTTGATGTAAAAATGGGATTATAAAAAAAAATAAATAAATTGTGTTCTGTGACACAAGAATTGTTTTGTTCTGTAATCAAATATATTTTAATGCTTAATGATGCAACAATGTACACAAGGATGAATTTACAAACAATTCAAACAAACATTTGTTTGAATTTGTGCTATACAAAACAAGGTGGTTTGCGTAAAAATGGTAAATGTTCGTAAAAACATTTTTTGAACAATTGAAACCAAAAATAATATTTCTGCTATACAACAAGACTTTACTAAAACAATTACTAACTTTACACTAAAATTCATTCTGTAAACAAACGTGTTAGTGCTGTATGATGCAACAATTTATGCAGGAATGATCCTACTTGGTGTCTCAAATAAGAAACATTTTGGAAATTTTCATTTTTTAACTTTCATACGACTGTAAAAATCCATTTTTAACAGGGAAAAAAACTGAGCAAGAATTCTGAGCAGTTTGGGTGGCAAGATTTCCTTGCAGCTCTAGGTAATGGCATGAGTTTCCCACCTCATTCACACTGTGAGTACAACCCTGTGGTTCTCACAGCGCAGGCTTGGCACATGAATTTAGTAACAGGTGCCAGCCCAGTGTCACCTCTACAGAAGATTAGCAAGGATTGGCCGTGGAGCGCACCGCTCAGGACTATGCATACAGTGGGCATCGCGGGCACCTCCGCCGGGCACTTTGAGGTCTTGCCACATGGCATGCACACACACAGTGAACACAAAGGCGGCCCTATGGACTCTCACCTCGAGTAAAGTGTCAACTGGCATGCAGCGTGACACACCTGCGCCGAACGGATGGCCAAAATCAGCTACATGCAACAATGTACGTGTTTATAAGTTCATAGTGAGTAAAACATATTAATTCAATAACAAATATGATATGTAAGCTATGTATACTAACAGAGTTATAGTCTAATCCATATCTTAATTTCATAAAGTAGATGAGCGTGTTCACATCAAAACAACACCCCTGTTCAATCATACATGTGATTTCTAAAGCATTTTCCCTAAAGCTCTTTATCTGTGATGGTTTGGATGAGGGCTTCTTCGTAGTTTAGTCATAGTTCTGTAAAGGTCACCGTATGCATAAAACTTTTCAGCTGTCCTTTGCAAAGTGAACTTTACTCACACAAAAGAAAATTGTTGGGAAATGTCAGCTACTGGATATGGATCTATCAACATACAGCTGAATGTGACATGTATTTGACTAGTGCTATCTGATAATAAGACTTGAGACTGCTACTCACTTTATACCGTAAAAAAAAAAAAAGTATTACAACAACTGAAGCTCTACTTAATACAGTTCTGATGTCTTACGTGGTGATTCTGCCGCAGTATAGACCATTTTCAGCAACAAATAAGCTCAACATGGCACCCGCAGTAATACCTGCCTGAGTGTTTGTGTCCCTGAAGAAAACAGCTGCGGCGGACAAGATCTAAGTCGCTTTAAAGCTCCATCCTCCTCCTCTCATCCTGAGAAAATCTGTCTTTTGGGAGAAATATTTGCAGTACGCCCTGTCCTTGTCTCAACCTGGCTTGTGAGGTCAGGGAAAGCAGGATAACAAGCACAGTCTTGCCTATGAAGTGGATATTAGCTACTCGCTGCCACTTTCAAATAGATGTCATAGTTAGTGTCTAAGTGTATTTCAAAACATGTCCTCAGATAACGCTAAAATCAGCAGAATAGAGTCAAAAACACACTGAATGAATAAGATTCTGCTGTAGAACTTTCTTATTTATGCAGTGAATAAGATTCATGGCTGCAGGCAAAATAATTTTACATTTATCGTCAAATATAGTAAAAAGTAGCATTGCGTTTCACAAATGTGTCAGTGCCGCATGATGTGGCAATTTACACAAAAACGGTTTTGTGAAAAATATGCACAGAAATTTGTTTTGTGTACAAATGTGTTTGTGCAAGAAAGGTTTCGTGAAAAAATTGCATCAAAATTTGATGTATAGAAGTGTGGTTTTATAGATGTTTTGTATAGAAATTAGTTTCTTGATGTGTTTGTGCTGCATGATGTAATGATTTAGGCACTATGGTTTTTAAAGGAGAAGTCCACTTTCAGAACAACAATTCACATATAATGTACTCACCCCCTTGTCATCCAAAATGTTCATGTCTTTCTTTCTTCTGCCATAAAGACAATATGTTTTTTGAGGAAAACATTTCAGGTCAAAAAACATCATTTTTTCAGATTTTTCTCCATATAATGGACTGATATGGTGCCCGATTTTGAACTTCCAAAACACAGTTTGAATGCGGCTTCAAACGATCCCAAATGCGATTGTAAACAATCCCAGCTGAGGAAGAAAGGTCTTATCTAGCGATATGATTGATTATTTTTATTAAAAAGTATATAAATTGTATTATTTTTATGTAAAACGCCGGTTCATTTTTTCCAGTTCATAACAGTTAGGGTATGTCGAAAAACTCCCATCTCATGGTCTCCCTCAACTTCAGAATCGTCCTATATCGCTGTTTTACCTTTTTTGTTTTGTTTTTCCTTTGCATGTTCATTTTGCAAAGACTGGGTCGGTACTTCTGCTGCGATGTAGGATGATTTTGAAATGATTTTTGAAGTCGAGGGAGAAAATACGATCAGAGTGTTTTGACACACCCTAACTGTCTTGAGCCAGAATACACAGAGTACAGGCAGAGCAAGACAAGACGAGTGTTTGAGATTAAAAAGTATTTAATTTGTAGTTTTTTTAATGAAAATAACCAATCGTTACGCTAGATAAAACCCTTCCTTGGCTGTGATCGTTTACAACCGCATTTGGGATCGTTTGAAGCCACATTTAAACTGTATTTTGGAAGTTCAGACTCGGGGAACCATATCAGTCCATTATATGGTTAAAAATCCTGAAATGTTTTCCTCAAAAAACACATTTTCTTTACGACTGAAGAAAGACAGATGTGAACTTCTTGGATGACAAGGGGGTGAGTACATTATCTGTGAATTGTTGTTCTGGAAGTGGACTTCTCCTTTAATGAACAATTTACACAGTAATTCATTCTGTAAACAAATGTGTCATACCAATATGTTTTTTGGTGACGGTGCAGCAATTTAGGCTAGAAAGTTTTTGCGAACAATTCACAAACCTATTTGTTCTCTGGACTAATTTGTTGGCAACACATTTACACATATATTACAGAATTGCTGTATTACAGAAATGTAGCTCTTAAATTTATATTTAAATAATAAATAAGTAAAAAAAAAATTAGGTGAATGTTTCACAAATCTGTCAGTGATGCATGATATGACTATGATATGATATGAGTTTACGCAACAATGGTTTTGTGAAAAATTTGCACTGAAATTTGCTTTGTAAGTATGTTTGTGCTGCATGATGCACCAATTTAGTTTTTGCGAACAGTTTGCACAAATATTTTTTCTGTAAATAAATTTGTTGGCACTGCACGGTCTGTCAATTTGAGCAAAGTGGTTTTACTCAAAATTTGTTTTTTGAACGAATGTATTTGTGCTGCATTATGTGATGTTTTATTAACAAATTTTGTGAGGAGCATGCACAGAAAACACGGCCAATTCATCATCAGCAATCACACTCCCTATCCAATCAGCAAGAAAGAATCCCTACAAATAACCAAAGCAGCCTCACCGTCATTTTTTTCTCATCTCGCTCTTTTTGCTATTATATCGCAGACCCATTTTCAGATCCTCCACAGCAATCCGCCGTTCTCAGTATTACTTCTTCGCCGCCAGTCATCGCCACCGAACCCCAGGCTCCATCGCGGCCGCCGCTCTGCTCAACAAGCCGCACGATTTCCTTGACGCCGAGGCTTAACCTCGCCTCCACTGCCGAAACTTCTAACTTCCCTGGCATCCTCGTATCATTTGGCCACACCAACAATTTCTCCGAGTGGAAAGTGTACAGTATTTAAGCCTGAGGCAAACGCTCATTAATTCCGACGCATCGTTCTCACGGAACGTAAACAAAGCGGACCGTACGATCTATTCGTCACCCTCCAAATCAGCCAGCCTCACTCCTAAATCCACTCCAGCCGCCAAGGCGGCCAATAGATCGAGCAAAGCCCCGAACTTGCCTCGCTCAACACCACCATTGTCCCGCACAAGATCTGGCTCCTCGCGAACATCGGGCCGCAGCAGCAGGCCTTCAACGCGCCTGGGCCGCACCCCAGTTCTCACCCCACTCATTCGCTTCCCGCTTCGGCTCAGCCAGGCACCGCGGCTCTCCCGGCCGCAGCGCTGTTTGCAGCCGGGCCTCTAGCTTCCGTTTCCAGAGGCTAACGCAACACTGCCTCCGCTTGCCACGCAGGCCACCCGTGTCGCCTAATAATTTTCAGGTAAAAGTCGCTAAAGCAGGTCATTCGTTGCTAGAACTTGTTAAACGACCTTGTGACAGCATAGGATGTTAATATCATTACATAACCACGACATAAAGTGCCCGGAATACGTACTGAAATTACTCAAACTTTCCGTATTTTTCACCAGCATTTTACCTGCATTTAATTTACATATCGCATTTAGGAAATTGAATAGACATGAGGGATAAGATTAATTATTTGTTTCTTGGAGAAGATCAACATTGGCAAAAAGACTTTCACCGTTTATCACAGTGGACCAACAGCACATAACAAACTAACAATCAATAAATAAAGGATAAAAAAAAATGTTGTTAAAATAGCTACATTTGTTGCTAGTTGCTTTGAAAAACAAGTTGCTAGGGTAGTCTGAGAAATCACTAAATCTGGCAACACCGCAGGCTACCTGGACATTTCGGCATGTCCCGCCAAAATTCACAAACCACACCCCTTTCCCGTGGCCTAGAGTAGAGGTCTTCACGGGTCCAAAAATTCATACCCGAACCCGAAGAGACCTGTAAATTTGTTGCACGGAACCGACCCGGACCCATATTTAATTTGAAAGTGGGACCCGAACCCGTGCAGACTCGAGAAATGCCTTAAATTTACTACCCGGACCTGACGTGGACCCGACCGTTATTCGTAAATTGGACCCGAACCTGGCTGGGAAGACAGAGACCCGACTACTGTTAGTACCTACTGTTAGTAGCCCAGACTGTGATTAATCCTCCTTGACACTAACATTTTCGTCCATGTTAGGCTGTTCCCCTCTCTTGCCGAGTGAAAGAACCTTCTTAATTTATTTATTATTCCAGCTTGGAGCGTTTATTTTTATTTATTTTTTTTTTTCAAAAAACACACAGAACAAGAAGTGTGTTACACTTTACTGCGTGCACAGTGGTGTAGTGGTGTCTGGAGAAGTATACTCTTAATTTATTTAAGGTATTGTTTTCGTTAATATGTACTGATTCAAATTAGTAATCAACAGTTAATTATCATGTTACCACTCTGAGTTACATGCTCTCGTGCATGCAGGCGGCATTTCTGTCATGAAGTGGGTGTGGACACAATCATATTTCAAAGGAAGCTGGCGCCACAGTCTTTCTTTTACTGAGTATTTGCATTTATTCACGTGCAATTGGATAAGATATTATGTGGTCGACTGTCATGATTTTGGCTAATGCAAGACACTACTGAATGATGCACATCAGAGTGGATTCAGAAGTGGGTATACACAAAGCCGACTGCACTGCATCACCATGCGTGTTCAATAACAGGTGCATCTCTTCTTCAGTAAAAGAAAACAATACAAAACATATGCTTAAAGCTCCACCTAGTTAATCTTATGAAGCTTAAAGGAGGAATTCACATGAGACAACTTGGTACCGTCCACTTGCAGTACTAGCGTTAACTTTGCGTCACGCATGTTTTTTTTCCCCACCTTATTTCACACTTTTCTCATCCTAATTTTACAAGTTGCAAGTTACAAAACACACGCAGTGCTGACCGACACTGATCACTGATGGGTGCGGTGTTCTCCGATCGATTCGGGTATTACACACAAATGTTAAACAGACCTGGGACCCGAGGTAATAGATTGGGACCCGACCCGGACCCGGCTGACCATTTAAAATATAGACCCGAACCCGTACGGGTCCCGGGTCCTTGGGTCTCGGGTCCTCCGTGAAGATCTCTAGCCTAGAGCCACAGCAGCAGAACCAAGCACGAATGTAGGCCCTCACATCTCAGACTTTCCGTCTACTACCCCAACCTCTTTTCCTTTTCAGCAGGCTCCAGCTCCCGCAGCGGACACTAGCACGAGGTCACCTCTGCTAGCAGTGCAAACTACACAGACTTCCAGCCTTTTTCCTGAATGTCACAAACCCCATGGCCTACAGCTACAGCAGCTGAAGCAAATGCAAAGCTGCTTCCGCCTGCAACACAGGCCCTCACCTTTCTTTCCTCCTGTTACTTCTGTTCTAACGCCCTTTTTTCTTTTTCAGTTGCCTCCAGCTCCCATAGCAGACGTTAGCGGAGGTTGCCTCCGCTAGCGGCACAGACTACATAGGCTCTTCAGAATGTCACAAACTCCACTCCCTTCCCATGACCTACAGCAGATGAAGCAAGCTGACCTCCAGCTCCCATCCACAGCTTTTTCCTTTCCCACTCTCAACCTCCTCCCCTACCCATGATCCGCAGCCCTACCGCTGGAGCTTTCTATATATTCCCCCACTGCCGCAGAAGTATCTGCTCCCGCAGGAGCCTCCTCTGTATTTCCACACTGCCGCAGTAGTGTCGCTCCCGCTGGAGCCTTTTCTATACTTCCTCACTGCTGCAGCAGTGTCCGCTCCCGCAGAAGCCTACTTCCACACTGCCACCGCTGCACTGTCCACTCTAGCACAAGCTTTCTCTGTATTTCTACACTGCCACAGTAGTGTCCACTCCCGCAGAAGCCTCCTCTGTATTTCCACCCTGCCGCAGCAGTATCTGCTCCCACAGAAGCCTCCTCTGTATTTCCACACTGCCGCAGCAGTGACTGCTCCCCAGGAGCCCGTACCTCTGCTTCCCGCTCACCCGTCCCCCCTCCCCCCCCACGACCCCGCCACAGCAACAACCGCTTCCTCACGAGCCCCATCCTCCCTCCCGACACCACTATTCTTTTCCAAGCGACGTCCAGCACCCCTCTATCTATAAGCTCTGCAAGTCTGGGGGGTTATCGATGTCCCACGCTGGCTGCTGTCCTGCCATAATAGCCTCTTTGGGGGAGCGCTTTGGGTTTGAATGAAAATGCCTAGTTCGGATCCCTTTCCCCGGGCAGGGGCAGGGGCAGGGGCAGTGCCCCGGGCTCGGGAATGATTACCGAGCTCAGAGCCCTCTCCCGGGCAGCACACCAAACACGCATAACCTTTACTCAGTTTTTTATATGTAAGTGTGAACTCGTGAAGTGATGTTTTATTAACAAATTTCAGGAGGAGCACGCACAAATAATTAACACGGCCAATTCGTCATCAGCAATCACACTCCCTATCCAGTCAGCGCGAGACAATCCCTACAGATAACCAAAGCAGTCTTACTGACATTTTTTTTCTTGTCTCGCAACACCCCTCCACCACCCCGACTCCTCACCTTCAGCCCATTCCTTCCCAAGGGGGGGGAGCGCTTTGGGTTTGGGTTAAAATGCCTAGCTCTGACCCCTCTCCCCGGGCAGGGCCAGTGCCCCAGGCTCAGGAATGATTACTGAGTTTGGAGCCCTCTCCCGGACAGCACGCCAAATATGCATAACCTTTACTCCAGTTTATTATATGTAAGTGTGAACTCGTGACATACTGTATGTAGTTTACGTACTATGGTTTTTTTTAAACAATTTACACAGGAATTCATTCTGTAAACGACAGATAAATGATGAAATAAAGTTTACATAAAGTTTTTGCGAACAGTTTGCATAAAAATTTGTTTTGAAAATAAATTTGTTGGCACTGCATGGTTAATTTAAGCAGTTAAGTTTAACCCAAAATTTGTTTCTTGAACAAATGTGTTTGTGCTGCATGATGCAATAGTTTACGCAACAATGGTTTCTTACGAAAAATGTGCACTGAAATTACTTTTGTAAACGTGTGTTTATGATGCAGGATGCACCAATTTACATTAGAACGTTTCTGCAAACACTCTGCACAAAATTTGCTCTTTGGAACAATTTGTCAGCACTGCTTGATCTGTTAATTTAGAGTGGTTTCAAGCAAAATGTGTTTCTTGAACAAATGTGCTTGTGCTGCATGATGCAACAATTTATGTACTATGGTTTTTGCAAACAATTTACACAGGAAATCCTTCTGTAAACAAATTCCTCGGCACTCCATGATGAGGAAGTGATTTTATGAATGATCTGCACAGAAATTTGTTCTATAAACAAATATACCAACGTGTTTGTGTTGCATGATGCAGAAATTTAGGCTAGCAAGTTTTTGTGAACAAGCTGCGAACCAAATTGTTCTCTGGACTAATTTGTTGGCAGTGCATGACGCATAAATTTACACAAGTCGTTCTAAAATTTTGCTCTTAAATTTATCTTCAAATAATAAATAGGTAAAAAATACATAAATTACAAGTTCTGTAAATGTTTCACAATTTTGTGCATTATGGGACAGATTACGCAACAATGGTTTTACAAAACAATATGCACTGAAATTACTTTTGTAAACAAGTGTGTCTGTGCTCCATGATGCAACAGTTTATGTACTATGGTTTTCATGAACAATTTACACAAAAATTTGTTCTGTAAACAAATTCCTTCAGCACTCAATGATTTCTAATGCAATTTACACTACAAAAGTTTTGTAGTCCAGTTTGTATTCTGGACTAATTTTTCGGCACTGCATGATGCATCAATTTATACAAAAGTCGTTTTACACAAATTTTGCTCTTAAATGTATCTTCAAATAATAAATGGGTTTAAAAAAATGACAAGTTCTGTGAATGTTTCACAAATGTGTCGGTGTTGCATGATGTGAACAGTTCACACAACAGTTTTATGAAAAATATGCACTGAAATCAGTTTTGTAAACAAGTATGTTTGTGCTGCATGATGCGTCAATTTACATAAAGTTTTTGCAAACAATTTACACAAAAAAATTGTTCTGTAAAAAAAAGTGTTGCCGCTGCACAATCCGTCAATTTAAACGAGTTTTTTTGCTTAAAATCTGTTTCTTGAATGAATGTGAACAATTTATGTACTATGGTTTTTACGAACAATTTACACAGGAATTCTTTCTGTAAACAAATTACTGCATGATCCGTCATTTACACAAGAATCGTTTTACATAAGTGAAGCCATGGTTTACAGTGAATTTAAAACAGCTAAGGCATCGCATAATGCCTAACAATGCCCCTTAGCTCTTATAAATTCACTGTAAACCACGGGTTTCTTGGGGCTTATTGCTTTAACGTATATATCATTAAGTGATATCTGATTCAATCCAAAATTGCAATTTATACTTCAATTTTGGCACCTGGAATTAGACAATGTCAGAATAAAACCTTATCCAGAGTATTCACAACCAACAACCGATTTTACATCAGGCGTATTTTGGAGTATTTTAGAAAGGCTGCATTACCTAACAACAGTAGAAACAATAGCCCACACTGCCTTTGAGCAATGTAGAGAGAGTCCCTTGCTGTTAAAATTTAGAAAGATCACCACTACATATTTCCAACCAGTCAAAGGGTATTTATTGTAAAATGCACATATTGATTTCATTTTGTAGCGCACAAAACAAGTACTTTCAACTGACTTTCTGTAAATAAGAGAAGTGTTGCGAGGTAAGCAGATATTATGGGTTTCATTTTTGCCTGGGAGTCAATGCGTCTCATTCAGTGAAATTATATAGTGATGTCAATTTATAGGAATTTAACTTTTTTAATCAAAGTCACAGCTATAGAAAATACATGGATGCATTTTATAATTTGCATTTAGCACTGTTTTTCCCTACTTTCCGTGGCCGTATCAGAACAAGCATGGGTCACGACCTACCAGCCAAAAACCACAGTTCAACAGATCTTTGTTGTTTACTTGACATTCAAACAGGGTCACTGCAGATGAACATGAAAACAAACTGCACACCAGATGGATTGTAAAAACCATACTAAGGAGTTTGAAAAATGAATCAGTTTACCTTGATTGTAGGTTTCTTGGTGGAAAATCCTCTGTACCATCCTGTAATAGACAAAATGCAAATGTTATTTGAGAAACACTGAAAAAATTATAATAATAACAAATAAATTACCCCCAAATCTGACTGATATTTATAAAAGAAACATCTGACGTAACCAGTATGGAATAACCATAAAACTTCACAGGCATTCAGCAAATGTGTTCAGAGGAAATGTAGACCTCCCTATGGTCAAATGGTACATTTAAAGTGTATGTGAGGGCATCTTTCTCAAGCGGGTGTCCTGGCCCATGAAATATATATCCAAATGTCAGTTCTTTGTCAACATACCAAACTGTATGCTGCATGCACAGACACACTTGACTTTTTGACTGAAAAAGTACTTCACTGCATCCCTAATGCATCGAATCGCATTTTCACAGCAACTATGCCGTGTTGAAGGCCATATCTTTTAGATGAGGTGGAACATAAAGACTGGAACTTACAGTACACTAAGGTCTGGGCCATCAATTTCACTGGCTGATGTCCAGAACATCTCAGAAATATTCTGCCTCCCAGCAGATTCACCACACTGCTGCAGAACCCCACCAACATCATAATAAGCTTTCGGTCCATAATAAACAAGCTCAAAACATTCAAATTTCAAGTCTCTGCACAGTATGTCACCTTATTAATATAGTAAGAAAGCCAGCTGTTAGCAACACTAGCCACATAAAGGGCTACATAACGACACATTTAATCACAACTAAAGAGTCGCCTAGAGAAAAAACACTTCTTTTTTTTCTACACTGCTTGTTCAGCAAGGCTTTTTATAATCTTTTCAAACTTTTTAATGATGAAGATGAGGAGCATACATTTTTGATGTGGTGAAACACTTTCACTCATTGGTTGATAGCCCAGAACAGTATAAACACTGAGGGAAATTCAAAACGTTGCTCTGTTTGTTTGATCTTTCTGTCCAGTTCAACATAGCAACGAGCTAAACCAATGGCGTGAATTTATGGCGAGACTATCTGACCAATGACAAATAAGGGGCGTGTTCAGGAAACCTGTTTGAAAACATTTAATCTTAACAATTCTTTCTGGTCAAAATGCACTGTATAAATCATATTACACCAAGATTTATATATCATAATAAAAGTGAATTATTCAATTAATCAAATAAATTGTTATAAAAACATGGAAAGAAGATGTATTTTTTTTATACAGTCACTGCTGACGGACTCTTTTCTGGGGGTAAAAACATTAAACTTTTTTAAGCGAGATACAACAAATATTGCAGGTAACAATAAACTGTAATATAACATTATGTTATGAAGTATGAATAAAGTGTATACAATAAAAAAGGCTTATAATTTCACAAAATACAGCAAATGCATCAATTTCTGTATGTTTTCTCACACTGTATTTGTCTAGAAAAAATAGCCTTGGACACATCATCTACCAAATTATTCCTTGGCTTTTCTCTGCTGGAGTATTTCTCACTTAATTAGAGCATAAATAACCGGTGCCTCCCCTAAAGCTAAATCATTAGCTATTAGCAAAGACCTATTAAAGCAAATAAAAAAATAAATAAATAAATAAAATAAATAAATAAATAAATAAATAAATAAATAAATAAATAAATAAAAATTCATCGGCAGCAGCCTTGACTAATATCAATTCCTTTCTGAAACAAAATGAAACAAAGCTGGTGCTCTGGATGGTTGCCAGGGTGTTGCTATGCTGTAATGTTGGCATGTTGATATGCCAATAGGTGTTCTTGGTGGTTGCCAGGGTGTTGGTATGCAGTTGCTAAGTTGTCTTGAGTGATGTTGGTATGTTGTTATGTTGATACTACAGTGTTCTGGATGGTTACCAATGTGTTGCTATGTACTTGGCAAAGTGTCTTGAGTGACGTTAGCTTTTTGATATGTCAATAGGTGTTCTGGGTGGTTGCCAGGGTGTTGCTATGTAGTTGGTAAGGTGTCTTGAGTGATGCTAGCTTTTTGTTATGTCAATAGGTGTTCTGGGTGGTTGCCAGGGTGTTGTTATACAGTTGCTAAGGTGTCTTGATGGATGTAAGCATGTTGCTATGCTGATTTTAGTGTGTTCTAGATGGTTACCAGGGTGTTGCTATGCAGTTGCTAAGGTGCTTTGAATGATGTAATCATGTTCCTATGCCAATAGGTGTTCTTGGTAGTTGCCAGGGTGTTGTTATGCAGTTGAGTGATATCAGCATCTTGCTATGCCAATAGGTGTTCTGGGTGCTTGCTATGGTTTTGCTATGCAGTTGCTAAGGTGTCTTGACTGATGTTAGTATGTTGTTATGCTGATACTACATTGTTCTGGATAGTTGCTAGGATGTTGCTATGCAGCTGCTAAATTGCCTTAAATGATGTTAGCATGTTGCTGTGCGGATACTGGAGTGTTCTGGATTATTACCAGGGTGTTGCTATGCAGTTGCTAAACTGTCTTGAGTAATGTTATCATGTTGTTATGCCAACAGGTGTTCTGGGTTGTTGCCATGGTGTTGCTATGCAGTTCTTAAGGTGTTTTAAGTGATGCTAGCATGTTGTTATGCCAAAAGGTGTTCTGAGTGGTTGCCATGGTGTTGCTATGCAGCTGCTAAGGTGTCTTGAATGATGTTAACATGTTGTTATGCCAATAGGTGTTCCGGGTTTTTGCCAGGTTATTGCCATGAAGTTTGTTAAGGTGTCTTGAGTGATGTTAACATGTTGCTATGCCAGCACATGTTCTTAATGGTAGCCAAGGTGTTGCTATGTAGTTGCAATGGCGTCTTGAGTGATGTTAGCATGTTGCTATGCCAGTAGGTGTTCTTGGTGGTTGCCCAGGGTGTTGCGATCCAGTAGCTAAGGTGTCTTGAGTGGCATTACCATATTGTTATGCTGATACTAGGGTGCTCTGGGTGGCTGTCAGGGTGTTGTTATGCAGTAGATAAGCTGTCTCAAGTGATGTAACCATGTTACCATGCCAACACTAGGGTGTTCCAGATAGTTGCCAGGGTGTTACCATGCAGCAGCTAAGATGTCTTGAATAATGTCAAGATGTTGCTATGTTGATAGTTGTTATTGGTGGTTGCCAGGGTGTTGCTATGCAGTTGCTAAGGTGTCTTGAGTGATGCTATCATGTTGTAATGCCAATAGGTGTTCTGGGTTGTTGCCAGCTTATTGCCATGCAGTTTGTTAAGCTGTCTTGAGTGATGTTAACATGTTGCTATGCCAGCACATGTTCTTAATGGTAGCCAAGGTGTTGCTATGTAGTTGCAATGGTGTCTTCAGTGATGTTAGCATGTTGCTATGCCAGTAGGTGTTCTTGGTGGTTGCCCAGGGTGTTGCAATCCAGTAGCTAAGGTGTCTTGAGTTACATTACCATGTTGTTATGCTGATACTAGGGTGCTCTGGGTGGCTGTCAGGGTATTGTTATGCAGTAGATAAGGTGTCTCAAGTGATGTAACCATGTTACCATGCCAACACTAGGGTGTTCCAGATGGTTGCCAGGGTGTTACCATGCAGCGGCTAAGATGTCTTGAGCAATGTCACCATGTTACTATGCCAATAGTTGTTATTGGTGGTTGCCAGGGTGTTGCTATGCAGTGGCTAAGGTGTCTTAATTGAAGTTACCATATTGGTATGCTGATACTAGGGTGCTCTGGATGGTTGGCAGGGTGTTGTTATGCAATTGAGGTGTCTTGAGTGATGTTAACATGTTGCTATGCCAACACATGTTCTTAATGGTAGCCAGGGTGTTGCTATGTAGTTGCAATGGTGTCTTTAGTGATGTTAGCATGTTGCCAATCCAGTAGGTGTTCTTGGTGGTTGCCCATGGTGTTGCGATCCAGTAGCTAAGGTGTCTTGAGTTACATTACCATGTTGTTATGCTGATACTAGGGTGCTCTGGGTGGCTGTCAGGGTGTTGTTATGCAGTAGATAAGGTGTCTCAAGTGATGTAACCATGTTACCATGCCAACACTAGGGTGTTCCAGATGGTTGCCAGGGTGTTACCATGCAGCAGCTAAGATGTCTTGAATAATGTCAACATGTTGCTATGTTGATAGTTGTTATTGGTGGTTGCCAGGGTGTTGCTATGCAGTTGCTAAGGTGTCTTGAGTGATGCTATCATGTTGTAATGGCAATAGGTGTTCTGGGTTGTTGCCAAGTTATTGCCATGCAGTTTGTTAAGCTGTCTTGAGTAATGTTAGCATGTTGCTATGCCAACGCATGTTCTTAATGGTTGCCAGGGTGTTGCTATGCAGTTGCAATGGGGTCTTGATGGATGTAAGCATGTTGCTTACATCAGCTAAGATGTCTTGAGTAATGTCACCATGTTGCTATGCTGATAGTTGTTATTGGTGGTTGCCAGGGTGTTGCTATCCGGTTGCTGAGGTGTCTTGAGGGAGGTAAGCATGTTGCTCTGCCTACAGGTGTTCTTGGTGGTTGCCAGGATGTTGGTATGCAGTGGCTTAAGTGAAGTTACCATACTGGTATGCTGATACTAGGGTGCTCTGGATGGTTGCCAGGGTGTTGCTATGCAATTGAGGTGTGTTGAATGATGTTAACCAAAAGGCTACCAAGATGTTCTGGATAGTTGTCAGGGTGTTGCCATGGTGTTTGTTAAGGTGTCTTGAGTGATGTCAGCATGTTGCTATGCCACCAGGTGTTTTGGATGGTTGCCAGGGTGTTGCTATGCAGTTTCTAAGGTGTCTTAGGTGCTGTAAGCACATTGCTTTGCCAATACTAGGGTGTTTTGGATAGCTGTGTGGGCTATACAGTTGCTAAAGTGTTTTGAGTGATGTTAGCATGCTGCTATGCCAATACTAGGGTGCTCTAGATGGTTGCTATGGTGCTGCTATGCTGTTTGTTAAGATGTCTTAAGTGATGTTACCATGTTGCTATGCTGATTTAATATACAGGCAAAGTTACAAGTCAAAATTTAATACAATGACTTAAGAGATTGCTCAGATTTCCAACTTTTAATAATAATAGTGATGCCTTATCAAGCCTGACTAACTATGTCATGGCGGGATATTTTGACACGGTAGAGAATCTGTGGAAAACGGGAAGTGAAATTGTCTGTGATGCAATCGTTAATGTAGCCATTTGTAAACAATCTGCTGTGACAAGCGTGGAAAATATTCATAAGCTTGGCTGCTAACGTCGCTGACACCTGTGGCCATCTGTCTCGAACGCAACCCAGACTCTGCCGCATTAATCATGGCAGTCTATCTTTGTTAGTATTCTCCCCAGGTGCATCTTGAAAATGGAGGAGGTGCACTTTGTAATTAGCTATTTGGTTTATGCAAGGAATGAGCGGCCAATGTCACTCAACATTAGCCGTTTCCATTGTCACTTTCAATTTAGCACCAAAACGAACCATGCTATTAGTTAATGAACAACATTTGGACGAAGGATCTTATGTCAGGTTGTGTGACATAAATTGGCACTGCTGTATACTGGGTCCACATGGGTGTCAATACATTTTTAGTGTATAAACAACATGGAGATGATTTTGCCATTAGCTTGCTACAAGCTGATGCACAGAGCTAGCAAACAAGATGTTGAGGTCTTCTCTAGAGAAGAATCCAGACCAAAACAACCACAAGTTGTCAG
>CM070028.1:8418421-8542127 GCA_036247105.1 Cirrhinus mrigala
ACCAACACACACAATTTGTTTGTCTATCCATTCACATTCAGTGCATCAAAATGTGGAGTGAAGCACATTTTTAAATTATTCACCCTCAAGTCATTTTAAATTGTGAAATGAAAGGAGGACATTAAAGGAGAAAGTTTAAAAAATGTTCAAGTTGCTTTTTCCCATGGAATAAAAGTAGATAGTGAGTTTTACTACGAAGCAAAAGATAGACACTCTAACTGTAACTGCAGTCCTCAAAAAAATCAGAAACCAGCTTTACAATAAGCAAAAAATTGCACCCAAGACTACTTAAATTCACTCTACCAGTCGAACACCTGGGGTTGAATGGTAGGGTTTTATGTTTTGCCACTTTTGCAGACTGAAACATATTTCTTCCTCCTTTAAAAGGCTGTATTTCACTGGCTGAGGTACAATGCGGCATGCATCTCTTACTCTTCGCCTGCGGGCTCTGAATATCAGGCTGTAGCCATGACCATTGACAGCTCTTGGGAACGAGCATTTTTTATTACTGACCTTTAAACTGCGACACTCTGAAATTGAGCCACTTTTCTTTCAGGACCCAGAGGGGGCTGAAACGAAAATCTATGAAAACTCTGTTACCTGGAAGCGAATTTGTGTACAATGCATTTCTGAATTGCATTTAAATTCAAATTGTATTAACATGTTGACACATGTTTCTAATAAGTAACTTTCTTTCAATAATGCACATAAAGAGAGAAGTCAATACCAGAAATGTTCATAATTCACTTTTTGAGGTTTGGTGATGTTCAAGCCACTCTGTCAGTCATCTAGAGATCTCAAAGATGTCTCAAACTGTATTCTATTACAGTATGTCAAAAATAGTTTCACTTGTTTCTATGTTACGCCTCATTGTTGAGAACTTTACTAAGAAAAGTCTCTTGAGCTATTAAAAAAAAACCCTGAAGCCATAACATTTCTTCTGAGAGATCGAGCTAGTCGCAAAGTAAACTGATTTTAGAAGAAATTATTCAAACAAAAAGTGACGTGAAGCCTAAGTGTGACCATCAGCATCTAGAAAATCTTGCTTCATCTACTTCTTCTCGCAGTATTCCTGATAAAAGAAGATTACTAATGGAAACAGTGAATGAACTCTCGATCAATACTGGAAGACAGACGTGCCACGGCTAATATCACATGATCGGTCTTGTTATCTGAGCAAGCCAGCACATCCAAGCCAGAGTGCCGATGTACAGCTTTCATCAAAGCAATCGATGATACGCCCATGAATCAGAACCCTTGTCCTGAAATGGGTACACAAAAATCCCATTAACTGCCTTAGTGTAGGACTGAAGTAAAGGTAGGCTACAGCTAGCTAATAGTGTTTTTAAGAAAACTAAACAAATGCATAAAACCTCAAACTTCCAGAAAGATGTAGTCCTCTTAAAGTCTACCAGATTATAAGTATATGCTAATCAAACATGTATTACTGCTCTGTAGGCTGAAATACAGTTACATTGTGACCCTAGAGGCGCACTGAAATCCGTGTTGAAAGTCTCTCGGTTACATTTAAGTATTCAGAATTATTCTGGTTCCTAAAGACTGCCAGCAGCACAAGTTACACATTGAGTTAAAAATGCAGAGACAGGAGAATTTGTCTTATAATATACAAGATGTACTGAAGTAAGAGTGGGTAGCAAATGTTGATATGTCTCTTGGCTTTTTTCATGAAGAGGTTACAAAAAACGGTTTGAAACTTTTGTTTTTTTTTAATGGTCATGCCTAACCATTGGAAAATGTTTCAGAAAAGTACAAAGGCAGAGCTCCGATATACAGGATTGAGTTTATATGAAATATAATCACTGCAAAAAATTATTTTCTTCCTTAGTATTTTTGTCTTGTTTTCTAGTATAAATATTTAAAAATTCTTGTATCAGGATGCATTTACTGGACAAGTAAAATGACTAAAGATATTATGTCTTGTTTTCTGAAAAAAAATGACCCAAATTGTATTATAAATATATCTGCCAATGGGGTAAGAAAAATAATCTTAAATCAAAGGCTAAACAAGATTATTAAGATTATTAAAGTGGCAGATATTTTTGCTTGTTTTGAGCAAAAACAAAATTTGAGTATTTCTTTCAGAAAACAAGACATATTATCTTAAGTCATTTTACTTGTCAAGTAAATGCATCCTGATTCAAGAATTCTTAGATATTTATATATAGAAAACAAAATAAAAATACTAAGGAGGAAAATCATTTTTTGCAGTGATGAGATGAGATTTTGCCCTTAGCCAAAACTATTTGCGCTGGAACAAATAATAGCTTAATGAGACCAAAAACTGCCTGTTAGAGACATCAGTGGCAAATTCCAGAAGATCTGGCTGAGGTAAGGCTGCTTTCGGCAGGTTCATGAGTGCTGAACAGCTGCTGATATTTCCGAAACCATCAAAGAAAATGTTCAAATAGATATCTTTATTAACAAACTGCATATTTGAAATCTAAACAAGTACATTCTCGCCTAAAAAAACTCTTAAAACTACATTCTTTTTTTGTTTTTATTGGACAGGACATTAGAGAACGACAGGAAAGTTGGGGTGGAGAGCTGGGAATGGGATTGGCAAAGGACTAGGAGTCGGGACTCAAACTCGGGTCACCACAAGTGCTGTCGCACTAAATGTCAGGGCTCTAAACGCTAGGGTCTCTGCACTGACACAAAAACAGTTTTATCTATAAAATTGTAATGGATTTGGGTGTCCACCATGCCACTCGCTTTGAGAAATACTGCAAGCAGAGTTCCGATATCACTAGAATATCAAACTCGTCTCAGCCAGTCAGATTCGAGAACCAGAAAGTACTGTTGTATAATTATTAATAACTTATGTGTCCAATTAACTGAAGAAAAATATGTATGACATCTTTGAAAAATGAGACACGAATTTCTGCTTTATTATTATTAAGTTATTTATATGTCCACCAACATCCGTAGAAAAAAGTATGTTTCCAAAAACATCAGCTTTACGCCCCATTCACACGGGGTGTCAGCATTAACGCTTGATGGAGGGCGTGTCTGAAATTTGGTACTGACGCGACCGTCAATAGTGACAACACCCAATCACTTTACTTTTCTGGTGTTGTATGAACGCAATTGGCTAGCGCCTGTGCTAGGGTATTTGGATAAGGCAATCTGACTGGCTGACGCCTGCGTTGGCGCTTGAAAAGTTGAATGTTTTTCAACTTCTGCCATAAGCAACGCCAGTGGCGTGACGCGATGGATCCACAATACAGTTCGGTAATGCATGACGTCACCCATTCAACGTAAATGAGAAGCGTTAACGCTCACACTCTGTGTGAATGGGGTGTAAAAGTTTGACCATATTTGCAGAGAATGACTTACCTTCACACTTTTCCAGGATCTGAACTGTTTCTCCAAGCTCTAGAGTCAGACCATGTGACACAGATCCACGGAAACTACAGACCACTGAGAAAAGAGAAAAGAGAAGAGAAAAAAGATGACAAGTCAGATGCTTATTGAAAATGTTTAGAGACAGTGCATTAGAAATAAAACCATAAAACAATTTGATTTTAAAAGCATAGCAAGTACCCTCCTGAATAGAATTCCCAAACATTTCCCCTGTCTGCCCTTGTTCAGAAAGCCCCGCCCCCAACTCATGCTATTGGCTGAGTCATTGTTGCTGTGTCAGGCTACACTCTTAAAAATAAAGGTGCTTTAAAAGGTTTTTCACAGCGATGCCATAGAAGAACCATTTTTGGTTCCACAAAGAACCATTCAGTCAAAGGTTTTTTAAAGAGCCATCTCTTTCTTACCTCTTTATAATCTGAAGAACCTTCTTTCGCCATAGAGAACCTTTTGTGAAAAAGGTTCCTCAGATGTTAAAGGTTCTTCATGGAACTATTTAGACCAAAAAACTTTCTTTTATGGTATCGTGAAGCACCTTTATTTTTAAGAGTGTAGTCGTTAAAAAAAAAAAAAAAAAAAAAAAACATGTGTTTATAGCACCACTATGGAAACCCATTTCCACCATTGAATAAAGAATTAAAAAGGTAGCTGCGACTTTTTATCTTACAATTTCGAACTTTTTCGAACTCAATTGTGAGTTTACATCTCGCAGGTGTTGTTGTTTTTTTTTTTTTTGTTTTTTATTTTTTCTCAGAATTGCGAGATATAAACAATTGCGAGGTATAAAGTGAGAATCATCGTACATAAACTCGAAACTGCAAGAAATAAAAGTTAAAATTGTGAGATATGAACTTGAAATTCTGACTTTTTCTTGCAAAGAAAAAGAGAGTTTACTTCCCGCAATCCTGACTTTTCTCTCAGATTTGCATGATATACACAATTTCACAATTCACAATTTCAAAAAATAAAGTCAAAATTATAAGCTAATAAATGATCAGTTTCACAATTCTGACTCTTTTTTTTTTTCTCACATTTGCGAGTTTATATCAATATAAACATAAATATCCATATAAATTCAGTATATATTCAATTCTGGCATTTCTTGCAATTTTGAGTTTATATCCCACTTTTTTTCTTGGAATTTGGACTTCTTTTTTCAGAGTTGTGAGAAATAAACTTGCAATTGTGTCAAATTCTCCAAGAAAAGTCCAATTCTTAGGGGAAAAAAAATGATGAAGTCAGAATGCCACTCACAAACAGTAAACTCACAATTGCTAGAAAAAGTCAGAATTGTTACCCTTAGCTTTTTTAATCAATTTTTGGTAGAAACAAGCTTTCATATGCCACAGAGAAACAATATTGACACCTTTTTTTAAGGAAATAAAATAGAGGTAAATAATAGTTGGATCTCTTCAAAAGTGACCTCTTTATTTTCTCCAATACAGTTATTTTTTCAGTTAGTGAGATTTTGTTCATTTATAGATTACTGCATATAAGGGGTGGAAATTTTGCTGTTGTTCAGGGATAAGCCGAAGATAAAGACAAAGCTACTATCATATTCAGGTCATCGGTAGTCCATGCTTTTGCCGCTGGGTTCAGTAGAACAAAATGTGTGTTTGCTTCATATTTGGGCCACACTGTATTCGTCCTTGGTAAGCATATTTTCTAGTAAAATACAGCCTAGTTACTATACTGTTATTATACTCCACTAACACTGTGATAATTTGGTCATAAAGGTTTTGATACACAATAAATACAGACATTCTATTTCACAAAGTTCTAATTGAAGTTTCACTCAATATTTCATGCAGATAATATAATTTATGTATATTGTAACCTTTTTTTTTTTTAAGTTTTATCCAATAATGATTCAGTTGCACAGTATACGGTACCATGGTGCCTCCTCAGTGCAGATGGGTAGAGCAGCGCAGTGGAAATAATAGGATTTATTTTCAATGAATGCATTCCAGAATAGCAGAAACGGACATGTGCGGTTTTAAAAGCAGAGATATTCTGAATTGCCATGGTAACCTGGACAGAGCATCCCAGGGAATTATCAAATCCATGCTGATGAAAAAACCCATGTGCCTGAGAGCCTTGCTGATTCCAGATTTCCAAGAGCAGATAACCATTGTGACATGGGAATCGCATGGGGAAAATATTATTTTTTTTTAAGTCAGCTTGACATAAAAAAATTATTCTTGAAACATATTCCTGGTCTTATTGTGCATTATGTATGTGGGGGGAAAATAAATCTATTATAATCCATGAAAATACAACTCTGAAACAACTTTCCTTTTCTGATGACATCACTTAGGCCATGCTGACTATTATCCAATAGTCAACTAGCTTTTCAAGTTCTGGCTCAATTCTGCTGTGTATCACCCAGGTTTAACCATCCAATTAAGTCCAGATGGATAAAATGTAGTCTTGTCCTGGATTTCTTACTGATTATATGGTTTCACTCAAGAAATACATCACAGTACAGAAGTAAACTAGCAAATGGCTATTCATATTAACTTTAAAAGCCAAAAATTGAGCAGAAACGTGCATGTGTGTAAAATAAAGATGTATCTGAAGTGACATTTTTGGACAAAGCACGTTCCTAAAATAACCCCCCATCGTTAGTCCGCATATAAATGCAGTTTTTTCAGTCTAAACTGGAAAATAAGCCATCCGTTGGCCATTTCATTATATAAGGATAAGATTATAATGGTCAGGCAGGCAGACCAGCTGAAATGCCCGGAACAAAGCTGAGTAATTTCTCTGAATCCATCTATATTTGTGCAACATGATCCTGCCTGGCTTGTTTTGCTGCTGTACACAGACGTCTGATGGGGCCTCTCACAATCCCAAATTGATATCCACGTCTGCTCTTTCCAACATCTCGTCAAGAAACAAACTGTTCGCGTTGTTACCATGGAACCGGCTACAGAAAACAATGGGAAACATCCGTCATTTATTTGGAATATCCAATGGTTTAGATGGCAAATTTAATATTGCATGTTGCATTTATTTGTATACCATATTCCTCATTCAGACAGAACTACTTTGCCTGAGGAGCTGAATAAGTGTTTCACAGATTCTGAATGGTTCTTAATCTGAAAGGAGATTCTGTATTCATTTTATACAGCAGTAATTGCTTCTATATGCAAAATACACTTTTTAGGGCTAAAAAATTAAATACCAGATCTGAGTAAACATCCCTCGTTTTGGACTGAAGGAAATCAGCATTAAAACACCAAAATATCAGTGTCTTTCAGGATTTGCCATGTTTATTTACTCATTTTTGATGACACTGTACCGTTTGTTATTTATTTTCAAAGATCACGGTTTAATATTTAATGCTTGTTAGGAGGCTCCCTCTGCAGTCTCCAAGAAAGCATGTGACTGCCGCCAGAGGTCTGCATTTAGTGAATAATTCAATAGCTATTAAAAGAGCTTTTCATGAGTTAATCCCACTAAAAGACGGAACGACATAAACAATATGTGTCTTGAATATGGAAGAGTTAATGGCATCAGAAATGGCATTGCGATGGCCCTAATGCTGTAAAACAAATGCTGGCCAGTTAACATGTAGGTCGCCAAGATGTCTGTAAAAGTGCAAATCATGCAGAACGCATCATATTTGTTTAGAAACACCTGATAAATATATGTTAAAAATAGTAAAAACATCTATCAGACAGAAACAAACTGCCCAAAAACACACATACTGAATACCTTGGAATATTTGCATGGCTACGAGTAGGCTTTACTCCCTTATGAAAAGTAACAATGGTTTTACTACAAATAAAACCATGGTTACTATAGTTAAGTTAGTTAAGTTTAGTGTATAAAGTCATTTTATGTGATGTAGCTGCTATGCTAACTTGCAAAACAACAAAAATAAACACCTAACATCCCATAAAAGACACTACGGCATTGCTATCTGGCATCAAATAACCATCCTTATGTGACATATTAGATCCTAGCCTAACCAATGCTAACTTGCTACACAACATAAACTCTTAACATCTTAAAATAGGCATTAAAACATTAAACTGTCTTTATGTGATGTATTTAGCTACTAGGTTAAGCAATGCTAACTTACTACATAACAAAAATAAACCCCTAACATCCAAAAAAAAAAAAAAAAATAGACATTACAACTTGATTATTGGGTATATAAACCATCTTTATGTGATGTATAGCTACTAGGCTAACCAATGCTAACTTGCTACATATCAAAAATAAACACCATCCAAACACCACCAACACTAACATCCAAATGTAGACATTACAACATGGTAGTTTAGTACATAAACCATCTTTACAATCATGGTTAATTTTGTAAGGGCTGTAGCCACTAGGCTAATCAATGCTAACTTGCTATACAACAAAAATAAACACCTAACATCCAAAAGCAGTCATTACAATATGGTAAACCATCTTTATGTGATGTATTTAGCTATAGGCTAAATGTGAACTTGCTACACAACAACAACAACATCAACAACAACAAAAAAAAACACTTAACATCTTAAAATAGGCGTTAATACATTATAGTATATAAACAATCTTTATGTGATGTACTAGGCTAACCAATGCTAACTGGTAAAAAAACACTTAACATCCAAAAACAGGCATTACAACATTGTTATTTATATAAACCATCCTCATGTGACATTTAATAGCTAGGCCAACCAATGCTAACTTGCTACACAATAGAAACTGATTCAAAATATTTAAAAATATGTATTACAACATGGCCATTTAAACAATTCATATGTGACATATACAGCTGCTAGGCTAAATATGCTAACTTGCAACACAACAGAAATAACCTTGCCTGTTAGAATGTTGATGTTTGTTTAGTAGATAAACCATCCTTATGTGATCTACACAGTTGCTAGGCTAGCCAATGCTAACTTGCAACATGGCAGAAATACATTAGCAGCTGGGTGTCAACTGTTTCATAATGAAGTTTCAGCAGTAACATTAATAAAAATAATCGAACAGAAATATTTTGATAACACGAGAGAAGAGAGGCACATTCTGGGAGGAAATTACATTTTAATTAAGGCAAATAGCTTGTCAAATTAGCATTTGCTGTGGTGCCTGCTAGCAAAATGAGTCGTATGGCTCTGCAGCAAATAGCTGTACCCTTTGAGACGCATGTGTCTGTGTGATTAGCGCAATTCACAGGAATGTTATGACAGACACGCTAGCTGAGGGCAAGTTAACCGTTAGCAGAGAAAGCAGGTCAGTAAACCAACCCAAGAGTGTCCTGACTTCATGCCTGCAAACATGACAGAGGACAGTCATTATACACTTGGTATATGCCCAGTAACAAATCAACTTTCAATCTGCATGTAGTAGGCTAACGCAATAGGCTAAATTAAGACATTTGCATGTGGCGTCTATATACAAACATTCTCATTAAATGGATGGCGGCCGCTAAAGCCCGTAGGGCCGCACCTCTTTCTGCCATTCTGAATTTTGTCCTGTCATGCCAAATAAACAAACGGCAAGCCAAATGGATCCATGCCGGCAGGTTTTATATGCGTGTCTCAATAATCTGCTAAACAAACAAGCAGAAAATGCTAATAAATCTGGGTTTATGGAAGGGCAGCAGTTTTTTCTACTGTTTTACCGAAGGATATTTCAGCCTCTCGAATGGAAACACAGTGAAACAAGCTGCATTCTCTATATTTGATTTACAGAGACATTTTGCTGTCTGTCATTAAACTGCACTCAATCTATTAAACACTAGATGGCAGCCTGCTTAATAGAGAACATCTCTCCCCCTAAACCTCACAGAGACTGTTCAGAATAGCATACCGCCTCAGCAGTCTATTTCTGCAGTATATATTATGTAAACTGTTCATAGTATGCTAATTTCCTATATCTGTCTAAATGTGCAATAGGGTACAAAATAATGCAGTAGTATGCTATTGTTTAAAGCATTTGTTGTTGAATTATTTCTTTCATGTGCTATTTTTAAAGTATAGTATGCAGTATATAGTAACATGTACTAAGCATTCAGGAATTATTAATTCAGAACATTAACATACCAATTGCTGGATACTTACATCTCTGTCTGGACTGGAAAATGTAATGTATAAGTCTTGGTGCACTTTGTTTTTCAATATTGTTCAAAAAACACAAAGGTGAATTTATATAATGAAGCCACATACTCTTTGAGATTATGAAAGTTGCCATAGAAACAAATAATTTCTGAGTCTAAAGATGTCACCTTGTAATGACGATAATTCTGGCACAACAATAAAGGGATAGTTTGATATTTTTAGATATTTTAAAAAATGTAACCAAATTCTGCTCTCCATTTACTTCCATAGTATTTTCCATTTCCACTGTATGGAGGTCAGTGACTACCACCAACTCTTTGGTTACCAACACCTCAAGAAAACAACTCATACAGGCTTGGAAATCAAGTAAATGATGACAGAATTTTAATTTTTAGGTAACCTATTGCTTTTAAAGAAAACAGAAGATGATTTCTGAAGAGAATCGATGTAAGAAATACTCCTTCTTACATCTTTCCACTCTAAATTCACTTTAAAGGAATAATTCACCCAAAAAGGACGGTTTTACCACTATTCACTCACCCTCATGGCATTCTAAACACCCAAAAAATCTTTCCCAATCCAGCGCATCAAAGCTCAGCATCACGCATTGGATTCCCCTGAGAGAAATACTGTACTTTCAGAGTCTGACGCAAACTTTGGCAAGATGTTCTTATGATAGCCTCAGGGCGACAATAAAGCGAATTGATAAGACAGAAAGCGGTTGTGCGTTGTGTTAGCTGTGCCCTCATTTGAAGTGTATTTTACCTAAACACTTTGGACTCTCATTCTCAGTCTGGGCACACTGCCTGCAGCCACGCTAAATGAACTAAATGGGCCATTTGCCTGCATCCATCACGGCTTCTGAGGTGTGGAGGATGTATGTAAATTAGCCTTTGATTTCATATGCTGTTCAGTGACCAGTTCAGGTGTTGTCCGTGTGACAGCTGAGGATGTGGCTGGGCTGGTCTGACATCAGTGGGCAGGCACGCGTGCCAAGTGGGATTACATTATGTGTCTAAGTTACCATTTAACAGCTTCTGATTCAGAAATATTTGTAATAAATGCTACCATCTGGTACTACAATACTGCCAATACAAAACACAGTTAGAGAGGTGCTTGCCAACAACAAACCCCTAACTAAAGTATCAAACTTCAATGACTAACTCGTCCTGTAATGTGCAACGATTTAAGTGCATGAATTGTATATTTGTAGGCCATGAAACTAAAATTTCCACCTGGTGGACAAACAAATGGCCAAAAAATAGCTAGAAACACTCTCAATTCATATCTAAGAAAAACAATATCATTGAAACTTACATAGTTATAGTTAGCTACCCACAAACAACTACCCAGAACACTCTAGCAACTTCTTAGCAACCCCTTTAACACTAGTAACCAGTCATAACAACCTAGCAACTGTTTAGCAACCTCAGAACACTAGCAAGTGCCTAGCAATGCCTTAAAAACATTCTATCAACCACTCAGAACAATCAACTGCTTAGCAACCCTCAGCACCCTAACAAACCCTAACACTCAGAACTCACTAGCAACTGCTTAGCAACCCCTAGAACACTAGTAACCAGTCATAACAGACTAGCAATTGCTGAACAACCCCAGAATACCTCAGCAACCACCCAGAACACCTTTATAACTGCCTAACAATGCCCCAAAACATTCAATCAACAATTTAGAAAAATCAACTGCTTAGCACCCTCCAGCTCAACCACCAAACACGCCCTAGCAGACCCTAATATCACTCAGAACTCACTAACAACTGCCTAGCAACCTCAAGAACACTCTGGTAACCACTTATAACACCACAGCAATTATTTAGCAACCCCCAGAGCATTTTATTAATCAGCCATAAGACTCATAAGCAACATTAGCAATCCCCAAACCAACCACTTCTTAAAAAAAAAAAGAAAAAACAGAACATTCTAGTAACCAACCAGCAACGCCACAAAAAAAAAAAAAATAAAATAAAAAATAAAAATAAAAAATATATATATATATATATATATATATATATATATATATATATATATATATATATATATATATATATATATATATATATATATATATATTGAAACCATCCATAACTTAGCAACTGATTAGAAACCCTACAGAACCCATTAGCAACCTCCCAGAACACCCTAGCAACTGACTAGCAATCTCACAGAGCAGCTACCTAAAACACCCTTGCAGACCTACTCAGAACACTCTAGCAACTGCTTAGCAACCCCTAGAACACTCTAGTTACCAGTCATAACAGCTTAGCAACTGTGTTTAGCAAGACACAACACCTTACTAACCTCCCAGCAATGCCCCAAAACATTCTATCAACCACTCAGAACAATCAGCTGCTTAGGAACCCCAAATTCAAACGCCAATAAACACCCTAACAGATTCTAACAACACTAGCAACTGCCTAGAAACTCCAAGAAAACTCTAGTAACCACCCATGAAAGCCCAGCAACTGTTTACAAACCTCTACATTAGGGGACTCTGATGTAGAGGGCCAGTGTCCCGCAGAGTTTAGCTCCAACTTGCTTCAACACCTGCCTGGAAGATTCTAGTATGTCTAGTAAGACTTTGATTAGCCGGTTAATTAGGGTTGGAGCTAAACTCTGCAGGACACTGACCCTCCAGGAACGAGTTTGGAGACCCCTGCCCTAGACCAACCACTCCTTAGAAACCCCCCAAAACATTCTAGTAACCAACCAGCAACAGTCAATGAGAAATTATTGAAACCACCCATAACTTAGCAACTGATTAGAAACCCTCGGAACCCCTTAGCAACCTCCCAGAACACCATAGCAACCACCTGACAACACCCCAGAACATTCTAGAAACCACCCAGAAAACCTTAGCAACTTTCTAGCAATCTCACAGAGCAACTACCCAAAACACCCTAGTAGACCCCTGAAACCCACTCAGAACATTCTAGCAATGCCTTAGCAACCCTTAGAACACTCTAGTAACCATTCATAATGGCCTAGCAATTGTTTAGCAACCCCAGAACACCTTAGCAACTGCTTTTAAGAGCCTTAAGAGCACTCTTGTAAACAACCAGTAACGCCACATAAAAAATTCTTGAAACTACCCATAACTTAGTGACTGATTATAAACCTGACAGAACCCATTAGCAACCTCCTAGAACATGCCTGGCAATGCTCCAGAACATTCTAGAAACCACCAAGAACACCCTATCAACTGTCTATCAATCTCACAGAGCAATGACCCTAAACACCCTAGCAGACGCCTAAAAACAACTCAGAACACTCTAGCAACTGCTTAGAAACCCCTAGAACACTCTAGGAACCAGTCATAACAGCCAGCCAGAAACCCCAAGAACGCTCTAGTAACCAACCAGCAACACCACAAAAAAAATGGTAGAAACCACCCATAGCCTAGCAATGGATTAGAAACCCTAAAAAAAACCTTAGGAACCTAGTTTTCACCTTATCATACCATGGACCCTCCAGTTCAACCACCAAAAACATCTTAAAGGATCCTAACAACACTCAGAACTCACTAGCAACCTAGCAAGAACACTCTAGCAACCATTCATGAAAGCCCACCAATTGTTTAGCAACCCCCAGAACATCTTAATTATCAGTCATAAGACTAGCACAGGGGTGCCCAAACTTGGTCCTGGAGGGACAGTGTCCTTCAGAGTTTTGCTCCAACTTGCCTCAACACACCTGCTAGGAAGGTTCTATAATGCCTAGTAAGAGCTTGATTAACTGGTTCAGGTGTGTCTAATTGGGGTTGGAGCTAAACTCTGCAGGACACCGGCCCTCCAGGACAGAGTTTTGGGCACCCCTGCTCTAGCAACTGCTTAGCAACCCTCTAGACCAGGGGTTCTCAACTTTTGCCCGCAAGATCCATTTTCCTGCAGAGTTCAGCTCCAATCCTAATCAAACATACTGAACATTTTAATCAAGGTCTTTAGGATTTTTAGAAAGTTACCAGTTTGATCAAGGTTGGAGCTAAACTCTGCAGGAAAATGGATCTCGTGGGCCAGAGTTGAGAACCCCTGGCCTAGACCAACCCCTGCTAAAAAAAAAAAAAAAAACAGCTAAAACCAGCCTAGGCTGGTTGGCTGGTTTTAGCTGGTAATCCAGGTTCATCTTAGCTGGTCAGCAGGCTGGTTTTAGAAGGGTTTTGGCCACTTCCTTGGCTGGCCAGCCTAACCAGGCTGGGATACCAGCTAAAACCAGCTACTTCCATCTTAAACCAGCTAAGACCAGCCAACCAGCCTAGGCTGGTTTTAGCTGTTTTTTTTTTAGCAGGGACAACTCCTTAGAAACCCCCCAGAACACTGTAGTAACCAACCAGTAATGCTACAAAAGAATTCTAAAAACCACCCATACCTTAGCAGCTGATTAGAAACCCTACAGATCCATTCAGCAACCTCCCCGAACACCCTAGCACAGGGGTACCCAAACTCAGTCCAAAAGGGCCGATGTCCTTCAGAGTTTTGCTCCAACTTACCTCAACACACCTGCTAGGAAGGTTCTATAATGCCTAGTAAGAGCTTGATTAACTGGTTCAGGTGTGTCTAATTGGGGTTGGAGCTAAACTCTGCAGGACACCGGCCCTCCAGGACAGAGTTTTGGGCACCCCTGCTCTAGCAACTGCTTAGCAACCCTCTAGACCAGGGGTTCTCAACTTTTGCCCGCAAGATCCATTTTCCTGCAGAGTTCAGCTCCAATCCTAATCAAACATACTGAACATTTTAATCAAGGTCTTTAGGATTTTTAGAAAGTTACCAGCAGCTGAGTTTGATCAAGGTTGGAGCTAAACTCTGCAGGAAAGTGGATCTCATGGGCCAGAGTTGAGAACCCCTGCCCTAGACCAACCCCTGCTAAAAAAAAAAAACCCCAGCTAAAACCAGCCTAGGCTGGTTGGCTGGTTTTAGCTGGTAATCCAGGTTCATCTTAGCTGGTCAGCAGGCTGGTTTTAGAAGGGTTTTGGCCACTTCCTTGGCTGGCCAGCCTAGCCAGGCTGGGATACCAGCTAAAACCAGCTACTTCCATCTTAAACAAGCTAAGACCAGCCAACCAGCCTAGGCTGGTTTTAGCTGTTTTTTTTAGCAGGGACAACTCCTTAGAAACCCCCCAGAACACTGTAGTAACCAACCAGTAATGCTACAAAAGAATTCTAAAAACCACCCATACCTTAGCAGCTGATTAGAAACCCTACAGATCCATTCAGCAACCTCCCCGAACACCCTAGCACAGGGGTACCCAAACTCAGTCCAAAAGGGCCGATGTCCTGCAGAGTTTTGCTCCAACTTACCTCAACACACCCACTGGGAAGTTTCTATAATGCCTAGTAAGAGCTTCATTAATTGGTTCAGGTGTGTCTGATTGGGGTTGGAGCTAAACTCTGCAGGACACCGGCCTTCCAGGACAGATTTTGGGCACCCCTGGGCAAGTTAGGTCTTAGAGAGCCACTGTCCTGCAGAGTTCAGCTCCAACCCTAAAGAAAAAAAACTCACCTGCTTATAGCTTTAGTAATCTTAAAGATATTAATTAGCTTGTTCAGATATGTTCGATTAGGGTTAGAGCTAAACACTGCAGGACAGCAGCTATCAAGGACCAAACTTGCCTACCCCTGACCTAGCAACTGCCTGGCAATCAGTGTTAATTTTGTTGACGAATAATACTCATCATAATTTTCTTCAACAACATTTTTCACAGACGAAAACGAGACGGTAACGAAATAAAAAATCGTCTTGAATGACAAAAATCTACTGACATTTTCTTCAACTAATAAAAACAAAGCGAACATGTTAGGGAGGGGCCATTTGGGAAGAGATTCATTCAGAAGGAATCTTCTGCATGGTTAGGAGGTTAGATGCTACAAATGAACTGTCTATTAGCCTATTGATCTAACCTGCGGAACATAAGCTAGCATTTGCAGCAAGTCTCATAAAACCTTAAAAAAATGTCAATATCTGGGAGTAAGAGAAGAGCGGACATGGATGAATTTGACGACGCAAAAGACTGTTAATTACTTACTCTCATCACACAGCGCACAAGTACTCTTTCATGTCGCATGAACATGCATCTGCGCATTTTGGTTTTAAATGGACAACAGCCTATTTGCATTTCCTGAAAACAACTATGGTCGCAAGTTCTGTCATTACAAATAGACTTCAATGGAACTTAATGTACTTACAGTACATTCTAGCAACTGTTTCAACACTTAAGTATGTAAAATGCAAAAATATAGTTAACAATATAGTGTCCCAGATGGGCGCAACATACCACACAATTAAACCACAAAACACTGACATAATTAAAGAATTAAGTGACAACACAAATAATTTAATATAATTAATATTTGTAAAAAAAAAAAAAAAAATCTGTCAAAATACTGTCGACATCAGATTACAGATTATGTTGGCGTACAGTTGCATACTTGACCTCAGATTAAGTTGCTGTACAGTCACATATTAGACCTCAGATTAAGTGGATAAACAACGCACGAGAAACACATTTTATTTTTATGAAAGCCGGGTTAAAGGATCAACGTGATATGAAGTGTGTAAAAGACACTTGGGCCTCCCACGAAACAGCCGAACATATTGAATGATGAACACAGACAGATGGAACCCACAAATCCTTGCACTTCCAGACACACTTTTGTTTACAGTTTTTCCTGGTGTCCCAGTTTATACGGCAAGTGTCATACGGAGTGTCAGGGAATTTACTAATCCTGCTCTGAAAACAAAGACACATCAGATACAATACCATCTGCTACGCAATGAACACATCTACATGTGAGATCTCAGTTACTGACATCAGTTCTCCACAGATACTATTTAACAGCTACCCCTCATTGTACTTTTGTGTGCTAACAAGAGCTATTGACTGCTACTCTAAAATACTGTCTGTGAATACAAAGCAGGGCTACAACTCTCTGTCATGTAATTGTAACGGAGGCCAGCTGGAATGAGGTAACTGGAGGTAAAACGCCACGCTTCTGGCCTCAAGAGATGTGCTAGCGACATATGCTAGAGGCTGCTGTCTTTAGCATTCTTGTAAGCATGTGCCATACAGGTTTGGAATGACATGAGAGTGAGTAAATAAGGGAATTTTCATCTCTTTAATATCGTTATATTTTTACAGTAAAGGAACAGTTCACCCAAAAAAAAAAAAGTCATATGGATTACTTATGATAGATGGATGCGCTTCGAGCTTCAAAAACACTGCCTTTACAAAGCTTGGAAGTGCCCAGATATTAAGAAGAAAGTCATATACTGTATTTGACTGTATTGAAAGTAAAATACTAGTAGAGTAGAATGTAAGTATAGAAGCTACAGTTTACAAGAAGCTAACACTGCTAGCTAGCCAGATTTAGCTAACTATGCCTGAAAATATAACTCTGATTGTGTTCATCTGAAAGAAAGGCATACACCTAGGATGGTTTGAGGGTGAGTAAATAATGGGATAATTTTCATTTCGGGGTAAACTATGCCTTTAAATAGCTTTAATGTTTACAAAGAGTTAGCTAATTTAGTTAGCAACTTGTTGTGTAAACTGACTGTGCTGAAAGTAAAGGATTTGTAGTTTTCTGAGTAAGTTTAGAAACTACAGTTTACAAAAAGCTAGAAGCTAATACTGTTAGCTAGCCAGGCTTAGCTTTTAATTATGGGATAATTTTCATTTCGGAGTAAACTATGACTTTAAATAGCTTCAATGTTTACAAAGAGTTAGCTAATTTAGTTAGCAACTTGCTGTGTAAACTGAAAGTAAAGGATTTTTAGTTTACTGAGTAGAATGCAAGTTTAGAAGCTACAGTTTACAAAAAGCTAGAAGCTAATACTGTTAGCTAGCCAGGCTTAGCTTTTAATTATGGGACAATTTTCATATTGGGGTAAACTATTTGTTTTAAATAGCTTCAATGTTTAATTTACAGAGAGTTAGCTACTTCTGTTAGCAACTTGATGTGTAGCTAACTAGCTTCTTACTAGGTTAAACTGTATTGAAAGTACTTCTAGTTTTTTTTTTTTTTAGTAGAATGTAAGTTTAGAAGCTACAGTTTACAAGAAGATAGAAGCTAATACTGCTAGCTAGCCAGACTTAGCTAACTATGCCTGAAAATATAACTCTGATTGTGTTCATCTGAAAGAGGAAAGACATATATAAATTTAATTTCGGGGTGAAATAGCTCAGCTACTTTTGTTAGCAACTTGCTGTATAGCCAACTACTTTTTACTATACTGACTGCATTGAAAGTACTTGTAGTTTTCTGAGTAGAATGTCAGTTTAGAAGCTACAGTTTACAAGAAGCTAGAAGCTAACACTGCTATCTAGCCAGACTTAGCTAACTATGTCTGAAACTATATCTCTTGTGTTTGTCTAAAAAAAGAAAGGCATATACATCTATGATGGCTTGAGGGTGAGTAAATTATGGGATCAATTTAATTTTGGGGTGAACTATTCCTTTAAATAGCTTCAATGTTTACATTGAATTAGATACTTTTGTTAGCAACATGCTACCTACTTTTTTTTACTAGGGTAAATTAACTGTACTGAAAGTAAAGGATTTGTAGTTTTCTGAGTAGAATGTAAGTTTAGAAGCTACAGTTTACAAAAAGCTAGAAGCTAACAATGCTAGCTAGCTAGACTTAGCTAACTATGCCTGAAACTATAACTCTAAATGTGTTCTTCAGAAAGAAGAAAGGCATATACACCTAGGATGGCTTGAGGATGAGTAAATATGGGATAATTTTCATATCAGGGTGAAATATTCCTTTAAATAGCTTCAATGTTTACATAGAGTTAGCCACATTTGTTAGCAACTTGCTGTGTAGCTACCTACTTTTTACTAGGGTAAACTACTGAAAGTAAAGTAGTTTTCTGAGTAGAATATAAGTTTAGAAGCTACAGTTTACAAGAAGTTAATGCTGCTAGCTAGCCAGATTTAGCTAAATACCTGAAAATATGCAAATGAATAAGCTTATTTACATTCAAATGTGCATATATTTCTTAGATATTCAAGCTAACACTGAATGGAAGGATTTTCTCTGTAAACGTAAAATTTTCCTTTCAAATAACATTGTTTTATGAGCAGCTTGTAGCTTTAGAAGCTACAGTTTACAAGCAGCTAGAAGCTAACACAGCTGACTAGCAACACTAGCCAACTGTGCCTCAAAAATATAAAAAATTAAGCTTATTTAAATCAAAGTATGCAATTCTAGCAAACATTTAGCAGAAGGAATTCATGTATGTAACTTGTTTGTTAAACAATTCTTTTATAAGCTCTTGTATTAAATTCAAAGCAACAATGTACATAAGTGAATTCACACAGAAATAGGTTCTGCTTATGTTTTATGCATAAGGTATGTTTTATAAATAAAGTTCATTTATGAAACATGCAGAGCTTTTTTCCATGTGCTCTGTTGTTCAAAATTTGTTTAGAATGCTTTTATTCAGCAAATATGCATGAAGTTGATCAAAAGTGACAAAGACTTTGATTATGTAACAAAAGATTTATATTTCAAATAAACGCAGTTCTTTTCATCAAAGAATCATAAAATTCCATGCAACACTGAAGACTGTAGTAACGATGCTGAATAAATTACATTTTAACCTATATTACATTAGAAAACACATTATTATTACATCAGAAAAAAATATTTCACAATGTTACTTTTTAGTGTAGTTTTTAACACATAAATGCAGCCTTTGTAACCTCTTTCAAAAATGCATCTGCCCCAAACTTTTAAACGCTAGTTTATATGCATTTATTCATTTTTTTAGAAAGCAGCTACTAGAGTTCATCAAGTTCACACAGACAGAAGAGCTCTGGCGGGGAACTACACCAGAGCACCGTCAGGCAGAATAACACACAATGCCAGACGAATGCAGCCTTAATCCATTCTGCAGCAAACAAAAGCCAGTGTTCCTCATTTAGAGCTGCTTTTAAATCCATCCCTAACCAGAAGAGGTACAACCTCTCAGACCTCCCCTCCATCAAACTCTAATGTACTTTCAGCAGCGCACCAGTCAGTCTGGCTCTCTCAGCCTCAAAGGTGGGCTAAATCGTAAAAAAAAACATCATGCTTCCCCTGTCCGGGTTAGAGTGGCTGTGAAGAGGAGACAGTAGGATTTGGGCGGAGAGTGGTTTTGTCATTTAGCCAGAGAAGCAAGGGATTTCGGAAGAAAACTGAAATCCGTGAAGGCGTTAATCACTGTGTCTGCATTGGACTGGAGGACCCGACTTCATTCATGCCGTATTGCCCATTTCGGATGCAGGTAGCAGTGATCCTGTTGACCGAATGTAAAATTTAATAGCAACTTTATTTCTTTTTTACTTGGAAAAACATCCTCCAACTCCATTCTGTATTGTTTTCATAAACAGCTCTGGTGCATTTGCACTTTATTAAATTTGATTTCTGCATGGAGGTCGTCCTAGATTTAATCAAGACATTATTTCAATTACATTTGGAGGGAGGGAAGGTGGAGGTCGGTGAGAGACAGAGAAAGGGATTTAGTGGGTTTGAGATAAAGAGTGGATACTATTATTCAGCTCGGCCTTATGTGTAACACCTCTAACGTTTGGTTGGAGTTTCCTGACCTTACCGAATCATCACTGGTACAGGTTGGGGAATCACTGTATCTGTAATTTTTGCATGGAGGGGACCAAAGTTTGGACTTCCAAGCAACTAGCTAGAAACAACTTAGAAACCAACCAAAAAGATTCTCCAAGCTGGCCATTGCATGTTATCTCTCTTTTCAATAGCTAAATATTGCTAAATTCAGCAAACTTTAACAAACAAAAAAGCAAATAATGTCTGTTATCAATAGTGTAGCAAGAAGTCACTTTCAAACCAAGCTGCTTTCTGTTGCTCAACACTGCAAATTTGTGTGACTTTCAAATCTTTTAAAGCTGTTGCTAAATCTGTGTTGGGAAATCTTTCATCTTCATGCAAAATCCCAGACTGTGTGGATTCCTACTGAAAAAAAACTTGATTTTGCCAGTAAAAAACTGCATAATATAAGTAGGTGTACCTGTACCTTTAATTTTTATTTACATGATGACGTGATGCTTACTATTATCTAATGTTAATTTATTCAAAATACAAGCAAATCTTACATAAAATGACTTGAATACACACTTTTTAATGTATATATTAAAATCACTTTTAATAATAAAAAATGGGTGACATAACCTTACAAACTGATATCAAATGACAAAAAAAAAAATAATAATAGTAATTAATCAAATTAATTGTGGGACAGAAAATCTGCTGTTTGACAAACAATATAACTATTTTTTTTTTTAGTATTTTAAACTGCTTCACAGCTTATTAACATTTGAAAACCTCTGTCTTGTGGTGCAACCAACCAAGGTCATGTGGTGTAACCAACATGCAAAAACCACACAAAAACAATATTAAGGTACATAAAATAAAATTAACAGGAAATTATATCATAGAGAGGAGCCCTGAAGACTCTCATGACTGAACGTTGGGTTAGTTTGTGTTGTTAAATGTCATGTGGTGTGACTTCCCAAAATTCTAATAATATCTGTGAAATAATAATTCGCAATATCTTGATTAAGAATGTGTCCTCATAAATACAACACTCTTTAAAATAAATCTTCTAAAAGGAAGTTTTCAGTGATGCCATAGAACATCCATTTTTGGTTCCTCAAAAAAACCTTTCACTGAACAGTTCTTAAAATATCTATTTATGACTTATTTTAATCATCTAAAGAATCTTTTTTTTTCACTGTAAAGAACCTTTTGTGGAATGGAAAGTTTCATGGATGTTTAAGGTTCTTCACTGAACCATCAGTGCCAATAAAGAATAACCATTTTTGGCTCTCCAAACCTTTCAGTGAACAGTTCTGAAAATAACCATTTTCTTCTTAGTGTGAAGAACATTTTAATGATCTGAAGAACCATTTTCTAATGTAAAGAACCTTTTGTGGAATAGAAAGTTCCATGGATGTTTAAGGTTTTTCATGAAATCATCAATGCCAATTAAACCTTTTATTAAAAGTGTAGAAGAACCATTAAGGTTCTCCAAAGAACCTTTCAGTGAACACTTCTTTAAAGAACCATTTTCTCTAAGTATGAAGAACATTTCAATAAGCTAAAGAACCACAAGACTCTTAAAAATAAAGGTTTTAAAAAAGAGTTTTCATAGTGATCCCATAGAACAGGCCTGGGCAAACTCGGTTCTGGAAGGCTGGTGTCCCTGCAGAGTTTAGCTCCAACCCTGAAAAACTCACCTGTTTGTAGCTTTCTAGTAAACCTGAAGACACTGATTAGCTTGTTCAGGTGTGTTTAATCAGGGTTGGAGCTAAACTCTGCAGGGACACCGGCCCTCCAAGACTGAGTTTGCCCAGGTCTGCCATAGAAACCCTTTTTAACCCTTCTCAATCCTATTTTAATCATCTAAATAACTTTTTTTTCCACTCTAAAGAACCTTTTGTGGAATGGAAATTTCCATGGATGCTAAAGGATCTTAATAAATGCCAATAAAGAACCTTTATTTTTTTTAAAAAGTAGAAGAACCATTATAGGTTTTCCAAAGAACCTTTTAATGAACAGTTCTTAAAAGAACCATTTTATTCATAGTTTGAAGAACATTTTAATTATCTAAGAACTTGTCCACTAGACTCTTAAAAATAAAGGTTTCAAAAGAAAGTTTACACAGCGATACCATGGAAGAACCATTTTTGGTTCTCCAAAGAAACACTTTTCCACTTTATAAAAAAAACCTTATGTGGAATGGCAAGTTCCATGGATTTTAAAGGTTCTTCAAGGAGCCATAAATGCCAATAACGAACATTTTATTTAAGAGTGCAGAAGAACTATTATAAGTTCTCGAAAGAACCTTTCAGAGAACAGTTCTCAAAAGTGTGAAGAACATTTTAATATTCTAATAAGTTTTTCCCAATATAGACTCCTAAAAAATAAAGGTTCAAAAGAGGGTTTTCACAGCAATGCCATATAGAAGAACCATTTTAGTTCTCCAAAGAACATTTTAACCCTTCTCAACCCTATTTTAATTAAATAAAGAACCTTTTTCCCACTGTAAAGAACCTTTTGTGGAATAGAAAGTTCTAAAGGTTCTTCATGGAACCATCAATAAAGGTGTGAGAAAATACATTGTGAACAAAAATGAGTGTACTATGACAGTACTATCAATCCAAGCCTGCAAGCGATGCACTTGTACCAGCACTCTTTAGACAAAACCAAATCTATTAAAACATTAACAATACTCTCAGCCTGAGACAAGGCTTCAGGGCTCATCCTGTGCCAACTCTGGATTGTTAGCTGTGTGGTGAAAGGGATCAGAACTCCATATGGCCGAACCACGTGACCGTCAAACCGGTTCAATCAAACTGTGATAATTCTAGTCAGTTGAGCACGCAGTTGAGTTCAACTCTGACACTAATTAAATGAGATTTCAAATTGAAGATGCCCAACATAAGAACGCTAAAGAGGAATTCAAAATGGCACAGCGCATTCATTAAAAAAATCACTTTTTAACGACCGCAAATATAATTGCTAGATAGACGCCAATGAATGTTGTAAAGCAGATGTTGAAGCATTTGACGGCAGGGTGCTGTTTTGTTTTTTTCCACTTCTTATTTTCTTCCATCTATTCAAATTTCCCTTCGAGGGATCAAAAGCTTTGCTAATTGAGTATTTGAAATTATGCATGATTACACGAATTAAATGCTTTTTTGCTACAGCACATATGGGCCGTGCTCAGAAACAGTTGCGTCAACCCACTCAATGTTCTTTGCATATCTATCTGCAAAATTAATGGCAAATGCTGTTCTTAATATGGAAATTAAAACAGCCTTGAGGCATTTACATTTAGTATTACTTCATTTATTATTTGTATATTTATTTTGGGTTTTGGTTCTTTTAACGTCACAATCTCAAACCAATGACGGACTCAATAAGTTAACCACTGTGCTCTGACTGATTGGTTTAATTGATTTCCCTTCCCATTTCATTTGAGCGAACGGCGATGTCTTATGGCAGTACGGATCAGAACAAAAGCTGCATTATGAAGGATTATGCTGGATTAGGGAAGGGAAATTCTGATGGACAGAACATGAAACACAACACAAATATAACAGGCTGACGGTTTCACAGGTAAACAGTAGAGTGAGTTTAGCGTTAAAGTGAAGGAGAGATAGGGAGCATGTGGGTTATATAAACAGAGCACGTTTGAATGTCCAGTCGTGACTGCCTGTGAAAGGCACTAGTGTACTACAGATCCTCTTCAGCCAAACAAGTCAACATACAACCATGCCAAGATGCCTTTTTATTTATTTATTGGCAACAGACAATGTTTTTAACTGTAGCTTTTGTATTTTCTGCCTATATGTTTTACAGAAAACTCAAAACTCACGTTTCTTTGCACAAGTTGCCTTAAATAACTAACCCTATTTTAATACCAAATCATTGTCACAAGTGGCGAACATCTGATACGCCCACATCCGAAATACAAACCTGCTCGGACAGGTCGAGCCCTCTAGAGACGCAGCTCATGGGGGATCAATAGCTCTGAGGACAGCATTATGGGATCGGTTTGTCCACGTCCCCTACCCCCCACAACAGAACAACAAAAGCGAAAGAAAGCTTGCATGGCACATTCCACCTCACGGCTGACTATGATTCCTGTAATGTCACTGTGTTAGGTGGGGTGTATCGACTTATTTCAAGCACAAATTTATCCGTAAGTGTTTACACTGTGTTCTCCCGCAACTCCTACTTCCCATTTTATCGTAGACGCTAAAGGCTTTTTTATTTCCATACAGAGAGATGTTACGCAAAATCAATCCGCCCAAAGTCCTCTCAGATCTTCTAGTTGCATAATGCATGTTGGGAGTAAGTTGCAGCACAGATGCATCAGCACGTCACATGCTTTTGCTCGGCCTCTTGCAGCCGCTGCTGCGTGTCCGTGAGCGGATGCGTGTTTTCTTTCGCTCAGGCGAAGCATATCCAGGTCAGTAAGTTGATCAGATTAACCGTTTCTAACAGGACCCAGAGGGAAGGGGCTTCCTCCTGTTAAACTGTGCTAATTTGCAGTGTTTTCCTGACCTTAATCGTAGTAGTAGTAGTAGTCAGTATAGTAGAGATGCTTTAGGCCTGTCAAGCAAATTACATTTTATTCTACATATGAGTATTGTCAGTAATTAAAAAAAAAAAAAAAACAATATTCTTTCTTGTGGGGCAGTGAATGGAAAATAAAGCATTTTACATGACACTGCTGTTTTGTTTAGATCTGTCTATCTATCTATCTATCTATTGAACAAAAGATAGATAGATATATAGACAGATAGATAGATAGATATGGACTTTGTTGTAAATGTTCTTGGTATATTTCTGGGCCTTGAATGTGGAAGGACCCTTGCTGTCTATGGAGGGTCAGAAAGCTCAGATCATCAACAATTTCTTAATTTGGGTTCTGAAAATGAATAAAGGTCTTAGGGGTTTGGAACAGCATGAGGGTTAGTAATTAATTACAAAATTTTCATATTTCAAACTCTTTAACCACAGACCTTATTTCTACCAAAAACACATACAAATGCATCATCCCTGCATCATTCTAACAAAAATAAATAAATAAATAAATACGGTTAAGCCCAGAGTATACTTTATTTTTTACACATACACTATACTCTCAGAAAAAAAGATTCACAAGCTGCCACTGGATCAGTACTGTTTCAAAAGGTACTAATATGTACACTTTAGGGACTAACATGTACACATTAGGGACTAATATGGATATTTTGGGACACTAATGCTCAAATGCTCAAAGTTGTCCTAAGACAAGAACGGGTATTGTTTTTGTTTTAGAACAACTTTGATGAAAGGTTTTGATCCACTGCAAATGTTGACTACTGTATGTACACCTTAGAGACTAATGTGTACATGTTAGGGACTAATATGCATATTTTGGTACAAGTATGTACACTTTAGGTAGTAATATGTACACTTTAAAGACTAATACGTACACCTTAGAGACTAATATGCACACATTAGGGACTAATATGCATATTTTGGGACAAATAGGGACTAATATGTACACGATAGTGACTAATATGCATATTTTGGGACTAATATATACACTTTAAAGACTAACATGTAAACCTTAGAGACTAAGATGTACACTTCAGGGACTAATTTTTACACTTGGACTAATATGTACACGTTAGGGACCAGTGTTGGGGGTAACGCATTACAAGTAACGGAAGTTATGTAATATTATTACCTTTTCCAAATAACTTTCATTATATTATATAATATTATATTATTATAATATATAATATTATATATCTATTCCCCCCTCACCCCCCCCCCCCCCCGCCCCGCCATTTATTGATTAAAAGCACTCCTGTCCCCATATTGAAAGAAATCGGGAGTAAGATGTTAGTTCTAGAATAAATGTGAACATGCATTAATTCATCTCACTCACAAAAAACAGATTCAGTATTCCTCAAAATGAATAAAAATATTCAAATTCAACTCAGAATGTGACGCAAACCTGCAATAATTAAATATTAAATGATAAAAATATCCTTTATGCATTTAATCCCATTTTTTTAACCGATGTCTTTGCTGCCGACCTTCGATGATCCAATTCAACCATACTAATAAGCAAAAATTACTCAACATAATCTAACATTTGTTTTCCTTTTTTTTTTTTTATTGCTGAAGAGTTGACATTTTTTTCCTCTGCGGTCTACTGTACAGACGTGAATTTACTTTTCTCAAAGCCTGAGGCTTTTAGTGTGAAAAGGCTTTTACATTTGCCAAAAATAGAACTTTTTATATTAAAAACAAACAAGCAAGCCCTGCCCAGATTTAAAAAGTAACGCAAAAGTAAAGTAACACATTACTTTCCATAAAAAGTAACTACGTAACGTAATTAGTTACTTTTTTAGGGAGTAACTGAATATTATAATGCATTACTTTTAAAAGTAACTTTCCCCAACACTGTTAGGGACTAATGTGCATATTTTGGTATAAGTATGTACACTTTAAGGGCTAATATGCATACGTTAGGGACTAATGAGCACATTTTGGCACAAATATGCACACTTTAGGGACTAGGGACTAATATGTACACTTTAAGGACTAATATGTACACTTTAAGGGCTAATATGTAAACATTAGGGACTAATGTGCATATTTTGGTACAAGTATGTACACTTTAGGGACTAATATGTACACTTTAACGACTAACATGTACACCTTAAAGACTAATACGTACACGTTAGGGACTAATATGCAGTGGTGTAGTTGAGGGTATATCCACTTCGAAATCCCCTCTGATGCGCATCATTCAGTCGTTCCCTGCATTAGCCAAAATCATGACAGTCCACCACATCCAGACATATGTGAATAAATGCAAATATTCGCTAAAAACATGCAGTCAAGACAGTGATGATGTGGTCAGTGCCACGACTTCCTTTGAAATATGTTTGATGATTGTGCCTAATGCGCCCGCGTCCGCTTCATCTCCCGCACCCCAGATGCAGCCTGTTCATACATGAGAGCATGAAGAGTATGAGGGGTGTCATTAATGGACCGTATACCCAAACTAATATGTACGCGTTAGGGACTAATATGCATATTTTGGGACAAATATGTACACTTTAGAGACTAATATGTACACTTTAAAGACTAACATGTACACCTTAGAGACTAACATGTACACGTTAGGAATTAATATGCATATTTTGGGACAAATATGCACACTTTAGGGACTAATATGCACACTTTATAGACTAATATACACATTAAAGACTAATATGTACTTTAGGGACCAATATGTACACTTTACAGACTAATATGCACAGTTTAAGAACTAAAGTGTACACTTTAGGGTCTAATATTTACACCTCAGGGATTAATATGCCCAGTTTAAAGACTAATATGCACACTTTATGGACTAATATACACTTTAAAGACTAATATGTACTTTAGGACCTAATATGTACACTTTAAAGACTAATATGTACACTTTAGGAACTAATATGCACACCTTAGGGACTAATATGTACACTTTACAGACTAATATGCACACTTTAAGGACTAATGTGTAACTTTAGGGTCTAATATGTACACCTCAGGGATTAAAAACTGATATATACACCTTAGGGACTAACATGTACACTTTAGAGACTAATATGCATGCTTCAGAGACTAATATGCACACTGTAGGGACTAATATGTATACTTAGGGACTAATATGTACACTTTAAAGACTAATATGCACACTTTAGGGACTATGCATACAGTAAAACACATAGCCTTTCAAAGTTTCTTCCATTTGATAGTGCACGCAAAAAGGTAGTTGACACATGCGCTATAGGAAGTTTCATCTTTGTCCACCATCTGTGCTTTACAAAAGTTATGACTGATAAAAATGTTTATGTACTCTTTTAAACTAAAGTTGCTGCTATCTCATAACGCCCTTACATAAGCACTTGTCAGTGCGGCCGTCTGTTGTTTTCGCAGTCTCTGCTATTTGGTAGCTGTTCCGTCGTTGATAGTTTCGTTTTCTATTGTGAAACAATGGCCCGGCCCAGTGCTGCCACCTTGTGGAACAACTGATTAGTGCACAACAAATTCAATGCACATGTGCGACCTGCGCATACAAAAATCGGACGGTGCGCAAACAGTCTGCGCATACAATTCGGTTGACAACATTTGTGTCACACGCACTGCATTCAGACCCTCGTGTATGCATAAAAACCGAAGTATACTTTGGGCTATAATGTGTCAAAGCAGTTAGCACACATTCTAGGCCACGACTACAAAAGAAAATACATTTACCAAACATTTCATTTACATGACATATTAAACTAAAGAGTTCCAAATAAACAGTCTTCTTTCTTGACAGTTTCTGATAGCCTTTGGTCAGCAAGCAAACAGCTTAGCCATATAGCTCAGTGCTAACTGCCATATGAATGTTATTTTGGTTAACTAGAACAAGTTTTTACAAACAACACACTACTTTTAGAGTCATTAGCTGGCAATGGTCAATTGTACAGTTTAACAGTCAATACAGAGCAATATTTGACTGTTAAATGCTGTGATTGACCCATCAGAATCAAGTATTTCTAAGTTCTGTGTAATAATATGACACTAGTGCCACTAAATATCCTTAAAATCAGTCTTTCCCCAATCACTTGATCTCTGTGACTGGGTCTTGTGGTGAAGGAGTAGGCAGCCGCGGCCTTGCTGAGGACAAAGCCTGGTCTTGTAGCATCACGAGGCGAGGTAGAGTCGTGTGGCGCATGTGGAGGATGGGCCAGTATGTAAAAGAAGCTAGTGTGTGATTACACTGATATCTTCTTTCTTGCCTCTAGTGCGAACTCACTCATCCCGCAGTGTCATGATATCACCAGTCGCAATCACAAGGGACCGAAGTCCCCACATATTCATTTCACCTCTTATTTCTCACATTCGCATTAGACAATGATGCCCTGTGAGGTGTTGTGTGAATGAAGTCGCTATTGAATGTTAAGACAAATAGCAAGGACGGGTGGGCGGTATGACCAAAATCTTATATCACAAGATGAGTCATTTATGCCACGGCACACTACCATTCAAAAAGCTTGCGAAAACGCTTGTTTTTGAAAGAAATTTGCCCTTTTGGTCATTTTTTTATTTTTTATTTTTTTTAAATACAATCAAAAGCTGTAATAATCTAAGTAAATGATTACACCTTTACACACAGAAACACAGAAAAAAAATGTTTCTCTGAGGATGCGCCTCTGATTTACAAGTACGGCTGACTTCTACGACTTCAGATTTGCACAACAACACCATACGCCAATTAAAACATTTACTATCTAATGACTGCGGTGTAACTCACAACATGCCGTAAGAATTAAGAGGGAAATCTGTTAAGGTGGTGCTAGCGAACGGCATTAAAGCCAAAGATGTTCTCTTCAAATAATTAGCGGGTTTTATCACATCGTTCTCAGCTGCTGGGAAGCTCGGTTAATTAGTCTCTCGGTTGAAACGTATTCCCCTTTTCATCAAGTCTGAATAAAACAGAATAATTACAAGAATAACATGTCAGAAAGCCAGTTGGTTTAGCCCTCAAGACACATGCACACAGAGAGGTAATGATGTGAGTTTGGATGCGAGAGCATTCATGCATGCAGTCGCAACTGGGACAGCCGGCGAAATGCTGCAGCCGTGTGCACACGACTATGCTTACTTCTAATTTTAGCTTTTATAGCCACACATTTCTATTCCAACGCCTTTGGGCGTTTGATCCAAGAAAATGGCTGATATAATCGGTCAGCATTAAGCTTCTATCTAGAATCATGTCATGTGAGCACGATCCACACAGATAACACAATCACTGTAAAATACAATAAAAAGAAACACCAATCAAAAATGCAAATGTCCTGTGTGGCAAACTCGCTCAACACATTAGCACTGCCTTAAAGAGGTGCTTGTAAAAACAAGAAGTCTCCCGTTCCAATAAAGCTGGTGCATTTTTTATAAACGTGTGCCAGGAGGAGCATGTAAAGCGTATGTTAATGTCTGCTTGCGCAGAGGATGACTAATGCAAAACTAATGTTTCATTCCCCGTGTGGATGAATCTGATGTGAGATGTTTTGTAGTGAGGGTACACTTAAATACTACAATTACTATTTTTAGAAAGAAATCCTGCTATAGACATAGCTATAAACCTCTTTAAAAGGTGATACCATGCTTCAGTTATAGTACTGTATACCATGGTTAATACACATTTTTATTTTTTTTGTCTGGGTTCCCCTGGTAAATTCGTATTTCAGGGGCTAAACCACGGACATAAAAAAACAACCCATGTGGTCACGAAATTGCATCGTTTGCATGTGTTTTTAAGTATTTGCGGTTTAAAAACAAATGATTTTAAGCTGTTGAAATGCAATCGGCAATGAAAGAGCACTCATTTCACAATATGCACATAAAGAGAGTACTATTTTTGTCATTTATAGGCCTTGAACGGTTAAATACCTACACTTGTATGTGTCAAAAGGTCCGGCTTTTCTCCTCATAAACACAGTCATTTGGGTTTTAAATAAAAGCAAACAGCTGACAAAGAAAAAAAAAAATCCAGGCAGCTCTTAAAGTGACAGCAGTCAAATATTTCTGCTGTCAATCATATTAAACAAATAACAAAAGACAAACAATCTCTCACTGCTCTTGACTAAATCACTTCGGTAACTTTAATAAGAAGAAATATATATTTAATTTACACAGCGAAGAGTATGCAATGTTTTTATACATATGATTACTTTACTCAGTGTACATAATGTATTTGTTCTACTGTAGTATTATTTTTTTTTTAATTTAGGCTAGTATTATTTTTTTTTGTTTATTTGTTTGTTTGTTTTTCTTGTTTTTTTTGTTTTGTTTTGTTTTTTTTTTGTGATATTGTCCAATTTTTTATGGTATCAAAAATGTTGATATTACAAAGACTGTATTTAAAGCAAAAGTAACTATATTATGATATATATTGTTACCGTGAAATAAAATTATTTATATCATGATATAAGATTTTGGTCATATAACCCACCCCTAATACATATGGGGGGTGGGGGATTATGATTCTGTACGATATTCATTATGATTTTTTGCACTGTAAATTGCATTATAATTGTATTTTCAGATCATTAGTGTTAATGATCTAAAAATACAATTATAATGCGATGTACAATGCAAAAAAATAAAGAAAATATTTTTTAAAAAACAGTGTAATATGAAAAAAAGGCTTATTTAAAGAACAAAAAACAGGTGTATTTCATTCCAAATTTTCATTATCATGCAGCAAATAGATATTTACATTACTGTCATTTGTAAAATATAAATAAGTAAAAAATACTGTATTATAAAAAACATTGTATTACTGTAATGGGAATACTGTAAAAATAATATAATGTAAAGTAATATAATATAATATAATATAATATTAATGTAGAACAATGAGAACTTAATTTGCCACAAGGTTACATGCTTTGTATATTTTCTAGAAATTCACCATGATAATCCCATTGTGCATATTGTCACCCTAAATGATAATCCCATTGTCCTTTTTTGAATGAATGAATAAATGAATGAACAAACAGATAAATAGATGGATGGAACAAAGAACAGACACGTAAGAATTGAAAACACAAAGCGAAACTAAACCACTTGCGTCTATCTCTAATGGGCCATTATTTTGCTGCTCCACAGACAGTTGTATCATACACTGATATACAACAGGGAAGCCCAATCCTGTTACTAAAGAGCTGCCTTTCTGCAAAGATCAGTTCCAACTGTGCTCTAACACACTCGTCTGTAATCATCAAGAGTTCCTGAGGATCTTCATTAGATGGTTCAGGTGTGTCTGAAATTTGCAGAAGGTAGATCTCCAGGAACAAAATTGGTCACTTCTAACATACAGTAATGCCAAACCTGTCCCTGGAGGGATACTGTCCTGCAGAGTTTGGATCCAACCCTAAGTAAACACACCTGAACCAACTAAGCAAAGTCTTCAGACTCACTAGAAAATTTCATGCAAGTGTGTTGGAGCTGGTTGGAGCCAAACTCTGTAGGACGTTGACCTTTCAGTACTGTGCAGTACTATGAAAAGAGAAAAAAGCCCTCCAAGGAATGAATGTTCTAGGGCTCACAAGAGGTCAAAATCTCAAACGATGTATTCAATTCATTGAAACAGTCAGAAGACGCTTCGCTAAGTCTTTTTGGCACAAGTTGCACCTGCAGCCTCAAAGAAACAACTTTTTTATTGAGGTCAACAGTTACTGCTTTTACTCTGAGGTATAAAAATTAATCTTGGGAACTGGGTGGTGTTGTTTTATTGTGCCCACTAAGGAGAGATAAAGGAAAAAAGACCAGCGTCCTTGAGAGAAGACATGTGGGTTTTGAGAAAAATCAAAAGAGTCAGTCCCAGAGTATTTGCAAGCAGCTTCCCCAACACGTCAGTTGGCCCCCTTGCACTTTTTCTTTATCACTCTCTCTCTCGCTCTCTGTCTCCCTTTCAGTCTGAGTGTGTTTTGGCTCTATGCTGCCTTTTCCAATCAGCCGTGAATGAAGAGCCATGCTCCGTGGCACGGTCGGAGGACAGACTGCTCGCAATCTGTCAGCCCGATCTCAGCGGCTCCCGTGCTGCCAGGGATGCAGTTAATGAGGTCAGTGGCACTTATCTGCAGCAGCCAGGATGGCCACGCTCCTGCTGTCTGATGCCCAGGTGGCATCTCTTCATCCCCGGTGTTGCCCTTTCTTTACAGGTAGCTTTATCCACAGTGTCCATTGTACCATATCTGGCACAACACTGGTATATCACTAGTAAAATATGTTTGAAAATACTGAAGGTGAATGTGCACATGCTAATCATGACTATCATGAAGGCTCCCAAATCAAAAGCAAAAATGATTGAAAATTCCAAATAGCAGGGTTTTCATGTTCATGGAAAACCTTGACATATTTGGGCGCTTTAGAAACGGTATCCCCGTAAAGTTAATAAAAATCCATTGGTCAAAAATCAACAAGAACCATTCTGTTATCAGCACTTTCCCGAGTCCGTTCACAAGTTGGGGCAGTCATGGCCTAATGGTTAGGCTTGTATCCCAAAGGTCTCGGAATTGGAAGCAACTAAATGAGCAGAGCTCTCTTCCACCGTCAATACCACGACTGATAACCTTGAGCATGGCACGAACCTCATCTGAACATCATGTCATGTCACTAACAGATAGGACTTCCTGTCCATAATGCAGGACTTGAGCTCTTAAATTGACTCAAATGTTTGTATAATTTAGACTACACTGAACTTCATCAATAATTCAAAATGCATTTACCAGCACGCAATTCCTAATACTGATAATGTTCTGCAATAAGGTTAAAAAAAAGAATAAAGATACCTGCACTTGGTTAGGAAAGTGTATGAGTGTGATCAGGCCTGCTTGCATGCTTTCTCTGGACATGCAAAGGTGCCCAAAGATGGTGTTTCTATGGGATTAGGGTCCAGATGGTGAGTCTACGCAGTAACTGGAGCAGTGGGCTAAGCCACCATTACCCAGGCTTAAAGTCACTATAATCGTTGACTTCCCTTAACACTACAGATAATGTAACTCCAATGATCAGTAGATCATTGCATTAAGCATATAGATTTCATGATTTGAATTGCATTGAGAGCCCATTGAGTACTGGTTCTTAACGAAGGAAATTTGATTGAAAACACACAACAAAGCTGATGGAATTGATAATATTGCTAAAGAATGGCTCCGTGAATTTAATCCCAGGGTTGAGTGCCTTGCTTAAGGGCACAATCACTCGGGACTTGCTTCCTGTGGGGATTGAACCAGCAACCTTCTAGTTATCAGCTCTTAACATTACCTGCTTCACCACACCACCCAGCAAGTCATGAAACACTTTAGAGTCATAATGTCAACTAGGAAAATCTGAAAATCCTAAGTAATGATATCCACTTCCTGTCACAAGAGTCCACGAGAGCAGAGAAGCAGCTCTTTGAGCCAAAGGCGTTTCATATTGTCATGCCCAGTAAATGGATTACTTAAAGTGTGTCCGGGTGTGTGCTGAGAGCCACGCTGGGAAACCATCCTGTCCTGAGGTGTGCAGGCACTTGGCAAGGCCCGAGTGCCCTCCGCCATCCCAGTCTCCTAGAAAAACAAAAGCCAACTGCAAAGCCCAAGGTGCCAACTTTGGACATCCCAACAGTCTGTTGTTGCCAGTATCCTTGGGGATTGCCTGAGAAACTTTATAAAATTGAAAAACTGGTTGAAAAATGGATAAATGGCAATAACAAAAGCACTAATAGGTATCAAAGAAGTCCTCTGCTGTGATATGCCTTTCATTGCTTTTCTTGTTTTAGATGAAGCAACAGGATTAAGGCTTACAACCCAACCTAGAAAATTTCTTGTTAAGAAGCTGAACCCTAGGGTGTCCAATTTTTCTTTTGAAGTGCCACATTAGTACAGTGTTTAGCACTAGCACACACCTAAACCAGCTAATCATATTCTTTGGGATTGCTAGAAATGTCAAGGTAGGTGCATATATTTAAACAATTAAACTGTGCCGAGAATGTGGCCTTTCAGAAACAGGCTTGGACACCCCTACTAATAAGTATTCTCAAAATCTTTCGAAACCTACAGGAAAAGATGGTGGTATCTTAGGTACCAAGGCATCTGTTTCAACCAAAGCCTTTCATGACAAAATGGCAGCTGAGGATTTTAAAACCAAAACAATGAAGGTGCTGTCTTCAATTCAGTGTTGAAACAATGTTTTCATGGAAGATGAGGAAAATCACTCTAAATCACATTAGCGCAAGCCTTTTGTTATGCCAAGAACATTCGTGAAATCAAGCGAGAAATCAAGTCTAAGTTGCGTTCTTGTATTCGTCTTTTGTCCTGTTGTGTTTAGAGACACTTGACGATTGCAGATGACCAAAATAACTGCAGCCTGCAAAGAGGAAGAAAAAAGGGAACACAAAAGAGAAAGCCACAAACAAAAAGACACTGAGAGGCTAGAGAGAACAAGCGAGCGACTCTAAGACAGTAGAGATGAGACGGGAAAGGGAGAGACAGATACTGGAACCATAAAAGCGAGAGCACATAGGAAAGAGAGGGTGGAGAGAGCAGACAGCAGCCATTGGACGAAGGGAGATAAATCCCCATGGCCAGATGGTGCTCGCACATTCACAGATTAGCAGCCCAGCTAAAGTCTGAAACACATACAAACTCACAAACGCACACACAGAAAGTTACCTTAAAAGAAACAAGTAAAGGCTGACAGGTACTCTAAATGGTATTAGTGTGCAAAATAGCATTAACAAATAAGACTTCACACATGAAGGATCTTGTGGTGCGTCTAGCAAACGCTTGCAATTATTGCAGGCAACAGGAAATTGGGTATGAATGAAATCATGCTGACACAGCAGGGTGCAAAAGCTCTTCTTGACCTCTCTATCTTACACATAGATTGTGTGTCAACACAGTGCTTCCCTCAGACCAACAGTGTGTCTCCTGTAACCCTCTCAGGGCCATCTGTCACTTTGGGGTGAGTCTGTTTGTACATGCATATGTATGTGTATGCTCATGTAGCTGATTCTAGGTGTGCCATTTCCTACTTGGTATTGTCCAGACTGCTTTAAATTTATTATTGCAATCATTTAAATAAGTCCTTAGGCTATCAATGACTTCCAAAACCTCATCACCAAAGAACGAACACCAATGCCCTCAGCACAAGCTGATCACTAGGGCACCCAGTTACTTCTAATGTTAGCCTACAAAAATTCCCAATTTTTTATCCAAATGGCCATTGTCCTTGCTTAAAGTAGTTGGCGTCAGGGTCAGGCAAGGGTTGGGGCTTCTGAAGGAAAGTCTAAGGGCAGCTGTGTTGTGGTAAATCGATGCAGCTCAATCGAGTCCAGGACAAGACCCAAGTAGGTTGAGTCACAGTCAAAACCGAGACCAGAAGAGGGTCGAGTCTGAGTCAAAACAGAAATCTAAAGGGGGTCTGAATGATTCAGGCAGTGTAAATATTCCTTTGGAATGAATGAAGTTTGATTTCACATGAACCTTTGCATTGTGCACATAAACTATAGAAAAGAGTGCCTCATATGGAGGAGTTGGAAGAAACCACAAAACATATCCACAGAGCTGTACAGTAGTACTCAAGACCAGAATTGGTCTGAAGTCAGGGTCAAGACAAGTCCCGATGCTCCGAATCCATGAAAAAACCAATTCGAAGAAAACATGGTCTTTGACTGCTACTTGAGTCTGGTCTTGAGTACTAAGGCTGCGTTTACACTAGTGCTTTTCATTTTAAAATGCATAACTTTGTTATGGTTACACCTGTCGTTTACACCACTCTGCCGTTTTCGACCCTTGAAAACACTGCAGACCCGTCTTAGTTGAAAACTCCAGGGTTGCGTTTCAGTGTAAATGGACCAAAATGGAGACTTCTGAAAACAATGGCATAGCTGCCCACATTCGCTCTGTGTATACTTAATGAGCGTGTAAACAATAACATCATGCTCATTGTTGTACCCATCGATTTGTATAGACAGATTCCCCATTCGACCGCTCCAAGCATGTAGATGCGTCCGCCATAAAAATAGGGCATCTACCTATGGTTGTACCTGCACGAATGGTCATGTGACATGCGTTTTCAGTTGTATAGTGTGAATGGAGATCGTTTCTGAAACATAGTGAAAACGCCACTGTTGTTGGTACACTGTCAGAAAAAAAGGTACAGTTCCGTCGCTGGGGTGGTACCCTAAGGTACAAAGTGAAAAGGTACAAACCCGTCGGATGTTGCGCTAGGACGTTTTCAGGAAATTCAAAAAATAGGTCGAATGTCAGGGTTTTTTTTGTCAAAATTAGGCTTTCATTAAATTAATATTCTATGACTATCTTGTCTATCATCTCTGAAAATAACTTTACAAAAAGCACTTGTTTTGCAGAAAAACTGCACCAAGCAGAAGAGACTGTCTTTCCCTTACGTTAAGAATAAACTGCGTAGGTGCTTTCTCTGAACACCACAAAAACAGTTAACCTATCAAAATAAACCAAGTAACATATTTAATAAAGGTGTATCAATGCACATTCTCCGCCAGTCCTCTGTAAACTATGGCACGCAAAGTTTTTTTATTTATTTGTTTTTTTATATTGTGAGACGGCGGAGCACAACAACGCAATCTGAAATACTGTAGCTGTTCACTTAAATCTCACTCATCTCAATCTGCTCAATCTTGGTGATGTTAGTGCCCTAAATTATGTTATAATGGACTATTTCACTTCCAGAGATGAAGGATCGGATGATGAAGTTACTAAAGAGGAGGAGTCCGATGACAGTCTGTTATTCTCATAGTGCGTGAACAGTTGTGCTGTGCTCGTTTTTCTAAATGTAAACTACAAGGTACACTATTCGTGCTATCTAAACATACAAGGGGTGATCAAAAATTCAGAAACTATGCCCATGATAAACAACAGAATACAGACGTTAGTCTGTTTGTGTAATGATGCAGTATAGCGCTCCTGACTTGATGGACAACTCTTGTTAAACCCGTGAGGTGAAAGCTGTCTCACTTTAAACCCGTTTTTTCTCAGAAGAATCAGCCAGCTTAAGTTAGCCATAACTTTGGTTACGTTCAAGCTATGGACAAAATGAAAACAGGAAAGGGCTTGGACCCAGATTTCATATGATATCAAAACCTAAAAAAGTAAAATTTCACCATTTGTTGGGTTTTCCTAGATTGCATCACATTTATTTTAACCGACTGAACATGTTCAAATGTTATTTATCAGGTCGTAAAAATTTCTGTGTGCATACTGTATTTTGGTGATTGTTGCCTTTGGTCAGCATCTGTCGGTGCAGTGTGAAGTAGCCTTGAAATAGTATAAAAATAAAAGACAGAAACAGCAGGTTTGTACTGTACATGGACATGTACTGTCATGAACGTGTTGAAGACTGACACGAAAACGAAGAATTTGTTGAATAAAGTCATTGCTTCTGTTTTCTTTGCACACTAAAATTATTCTTGTAGCTTAATAACATGGTTGAACCACCGATGTCACATGGACTATTTGAACAATGTCCTTACTACCTTTCTGGGTCTTGAACGTGGTAGTAGCATTGCTGTCTATGCTGGGTCAGAAAGCTCTTGGGTTTCATCAAAGGCATCTTAACTTGTGTTCTGAAGATGAACAAAGGTGCAGGTTTGGAAAAAGGGTGAGTAAGAGTGAGTTTTGGGTGAACAATCCCATTAAGTAATTGCATATTAATCTAGGACATGACAAGGTATTACAACGTTGTATTATCACAGATTTTTTATTTTTTTTTTTTCAGAATGAAGGTAATTAAGGGAATCAAAAATGGGACAGGTTCACATCCCCAAGGCTTGACGGTCGAATCCCTAGGCCACTCCTGTCTATTGCTGTCACATCAAACTCAGATATCACCAGCAGGCCCACCCCAGAAATAAGAAGAGGGAGATGAAAAAGAGAGAGAGGGTACACATCAAACAACATGTCACAGCTGCCGAGCAGAGACAACAGGATTAAACTGTCCCATTTTTTTTTTTTTATCTCCATTGTCTACATTTCTCCCTGTCTCTGCCTTACAACATTTCCTAACAAGGCACGGCATGATAAAGCTACATGCGATAAATCCTATCTCCTACATTTACACTTGTTCATTTGGCAGGTACCCTTTATCTGAAGTGACTAACAGCGCACTCAACATATACATTTTATCAGCATATGCATTCCCTGGGAATTTAACACATGATCTCATGGATTCCCTGAGTTTATTCCCTGAGATTTTACCGTAACCAACTACAACAGAGACAATCAATGCTAGAGAAGAGAATTTGTTAGCTACTCGATGTCTATTTCTATCCCGTTTGGTAGCTAGAAAAATCTCACTGGTCCAAATTTAAGCTTAGTGTAAAGGACCCAAGTATTTTGGTTTTATTTTGCTTTCAAGTAGCTACATGCTACACTTGTCGGGCTTCTTCCTCCCTCATAATAAAAACGGATGAAACAGTTGTGAATAAGAAATAACATGTCCCATTACGACTGACTTTGATGTCAACAGCATGAGCTTTATCATCAAACGGACAATGTTGGTGGGATTTACGCTAATGCCATTTGATGTTTGCTACTTTAGAGCATTAGCATCATTAGCATAGGTTCTGTGAACCCACCCTAGTCTCTTAGCTTCTCGTTTAACACAATTTAGATCATCTGATGAAAAGACAAATCTACAATTTTAGTGGTGATCTGTTTAAGAGCAAGTGGATTGAGTGGTTTGTCATGACAAACCTCTTGATTTAATTTGATGAGCTGCTGGAAACCAACAATATTTAGTGCTGCACAACAGGAAGTGAAAGCTCTCGTGGAGATATTAGCATTATTGGTACTTTACAGATAATTGCTTTTAAAATGACAACCTTTCGTTTTCTGATTTGTTTTGACAAGTTTCCTTGAATGTGGGAAAACAGCCATGCATTGCAAAGAGGTGCAAGAATAACAGTCTAAAAGGAAGCATATTATTACGCTAACCGCTAAGATACATGAGGCTAACCTCTGTAAAGTATTCACTCAGATATAAAAGCATTGACATAAGCAATGCAGCAACACCTCCTATCACATTAGGTCAAGTGTTCGCATTTAATATTGGTTAGGAGTTCACTGTGTGTGTTTAAGCCTTTTTTACATTATGTGTTTGCATAAGTTTTCACCCCTTTCCAGATAGCACATGTATGTTTGCAAGACGTATGTTAAAAATCACTTGACTTGGAAAGGATCTGCTGTGTACACCCTCACAGCACACGTGCATCTCTGAGAAGTCTATTTGACTTCTGCATTTACATCTGCAAGATGTATTTTTTAGAGCGTTTGCTCATCTGCAATACATCTATTGGACGTTTCCTATCAGATGTCAAATAGACGTCAGTTAGATGTCTTTAAGATGTTTATGATTTAGAATGAATGTAAAACTGACATCTTACAGACATCTGTCAGATGTTTGTATGCAGCAGATGCTTTCCAGATCAAGTGGTCTTTAACAGACATCTTGCAGATGCACGTGTGCTATCTGGGCAAACATCTGACAGGGGTCTGTAAGATGTCAGTTTTATATACATTCGAAATCATAAACATCTCCGAGATGTACGTGTGCTATCAGGGAAATTACAACTTTAGACCACCTTTCTTTTTTTACTAGTTTCCTTTAATGTGAAAAACAGCCATGAATTGCAAAGGAGTGCAAGAATAACAGTATAAAAGCTAACCGCTAAGCTACATGAGTCTAACCTCTGTGAAGTATTCAGTCTGATATAAAAGCATTGACATAAGCAATGCAGCAACATCTTACATCACATTAGGTCAAGTGTTCGCATTTAATATTGGTTAGGAGTTCACTGTGTGTGTTATGTGTTTGCATAAGTTTTCACCTCTTCTATTTGATCGCATTTTAATGCACTTTGTCAAATGTATAGACATTTGAGAAAAAAATCTAGTATCAAAAAATATTAAATGTCACTTGTATTGGCATCAGCTCCTTACATATGCTATGCAAGCTCTAATTCTAAATGCAAGTTTGTACACAAGCTCTGTAGACTTTATAGAGAATGTGACCTCCACTTAGTTGTAAAACAGTAAATTGTTTATCCACATTGTTCCCATTAGGGAACCCGGCAGTAATCAATATTACCGCCTAAACATTTACCAGGGCTCCCACTGCTTGGGAAATTTGAAGTTTCCCCCCTTGCCGTGAAGGAGACAAATGTGCCCAGACATCTCCTATGTACTAATAACTCAGTCCTCCTGCTAGTGTAACAATATATTAAACACACACATTTTAAGACACACACACTCATTCCTTCAACTGATCAACTATGACAGGTCTTTTTTCGCTAAGACAATGCATGTGTGGGGTGGATTATTCTGTGCTGTTTATCGATTACATTGACTCAAAATGTTTTGTAAAAGCGACGTGTTCCGTGGATTGCATGAATAGGTTGATTTCACATTGTGGAAAGTCATTATCTGGATCATTAGCATACTAACATTTGGAAATCAACAACAAAGCCTCTCTCTGTCACTTCTGATGGTAAAAATGAATGCATTTCAGCAATAATGGCCATTACAAACAGACCAATGAAGGATTACTTCGATTTGTTTCAATTAATATGGGTGTTTAGCACATTATAGACTTAGCCTGACTCTACAGACATTTTTCGTGCTGATTTTGAGGGGGAAATCAGTCATATTCTGCAGGAGTGCTGGCTTAAATATGGTAAAATGTGTTAACACAAAGCTGCTTACTGTCGGCTGTAAGCCTGAAAAATTAGCCAAAATATTAGTAAACAAACATGCAAAAGGCAGAGAATGTGTAAAACTAATGGGTGTTTAAAATCTGTAGAGCATTTTCTGTTTGTGCAGATTCTGTGTGGGCCTGGTTAGCAGTTAGCGGTTAGCATGTGCTAAGACACGCTTCACACATTTATCCACTGACCAAATCTCAAGATGTTGGAATGAAATTATCAATTAAATATGTCCCAAGATCATTTGGGTACTCAAATGGGCCAAAAACAATTTCGTCCTCAATTCTGTCCCCTGTATAATAAGAATTTAGATTTATGTTGAAAAACTCAGTGTGCTAATGGGAATGCTGTGAATTCCTAATTATAATGTTGTTTATATTTTATTTTGACTTTATTTTAAACGAGCAATTACTCTAGACCGACAGACTGTGTTTATCTATTAAAAAACAAAGATGATGTTATAATGAGAATAATAAGCTAACAACATATTTACAACAGAGATATGCAAGAGATATGCAAAATATGATGTTAAACTTTAGGTATTTCAATCAACTCCATGTGCAGATTACTGTAAAAAGCTGTAAAATGATCATGAGTCTCGACTTTGCTGATGGAATCACTATGTTAGCTTCTAGTTAGAGATCTAGCTTAGCGTAATACTACAACATGCAGCTTAGCATTATTAATTAATAATTGGAGCTATATATAATACCTCAGAGGGCCGACTGGGATGCTTTGAGAGTGTTCAAGAGAAAAGTTGTAAATCTAACCAAGATACTCCTTACACTTTACAGAACATAAAGCAACAAAAACATAACATAAAGCAAAAGTGAGTCATGAAGACATTATTTCTGAATGTTCTCTGAAAATGTCAAGTTTTTTAAAATGTTTTTGGTTGCATACGAACGTAAATGTAACATTCTGTTAGCATTTTGTAAATATTATGGTAACATCCCAGATAGCACATCCCTGATAGCACACATACATCTCGGAGACGTCTATTTGACATCTGCATTTACATCTGCAAGACATCTGCAAGACATAGTTTGCTCATCTGCAATACGTCTATTGGACGTTTCCTATCAGATGTCAAATAGACATCTATTAGATGTCTTTAAGATGTTTATGATTTAGAATGTATGTAAAACTGACATATTACAGATGTCTGCCAGACGTTTGTACACAGCAGATGCTTTCCAGATCAAGAGATCTTTAACAGACATCTTGCAGACGTACATGTGCTATCTGGGAGATTACTTGATCTGGAAAGCATCTGCTGTGTACAAACATCTGACAGACATCTGTAAGATGTCAGTTTTACATAGATTCTAAATCATAAACATCTTGAAGACATATTAGATGTCTATTTGACATCTAATAGGAAACGTCTAATAGACATATTGCAAATGAGCAAACACTCTAAAAAATACATCTTGCAGATGTAATGCAGACGTCAAATAGATGTCTCTGAGATGTACATGTGCTATCAGGGATTACTTTTAAATGTTCCCCAGATAGCACACGTATGTCTGCAAGATGTCTGTTAAAGATCACTTGATGTGGAAAGCATCTGTTGTGTGCAAACATCTGACAGACGTCTGTAAGATGTCAGTTTTACATACATTCTAAATCATAAACATCTTAAAGGCATCTAATAGACATCTATTTGACATCTGATAGGAAACGTCCTATAAACATATTGCAGATGAGCAAACACTCTAAAAAATACGTCTTGCAGATGTAAATGTAGATGTCAGCTAGATGTACGTGTGCTATCAGGGTCTCTGAACAGTCTGAAACAAGTAGTGACATTTAAAAAACGTTAGCCAAACATATAACTAAAACATTTCAGAAAAATGTTCCATGAACGATGTTTAAATAAGTTTTTAGAAAATTAAAGACCACATAACATTGAACAAACATTCTATTAACATTACTTAATAACGTTTGTTCAGGCAAGGTTCTCTCAAAGTTCTGAGAGCATTCCCTACAACAAGCCATGTAAACTAACCTAATTTTTGCTAACTAGCTACAAGCATCAGAATACAGAGTTGTTTAATACAACTTCACAATTCTAATTTGTAGGATATAAACTCGCAATTGCAAGTTATATAGTCAGAATTGCGAGATAAAAACTTAGTATCTCGCAATTCTGACTTTTTTTTTCTCACAATTCTGACTTGTTTTTTTTTTCCAACTGAGATAAAAACTTGCAATTGCGAGTTGTAAAGTCCTATTTTGAGGGGAAAAAAAGACTTCTCAGAAGTCTATATCTCATAATTCTGACTTAAGAACTTGCAAATCTGAGAAAAATTCACAATTGTGAGATATATATACACAATTCTGAAAAAAAAGTCAGATTTGAGTTAATATCTTGAAATTCACTTTATTTCTCAGAATTGTGAGATACAGTATAAACTCACAATTGCGAGAAAAATGTCAGAATTGTGGATACTTGTACAACTCGCATTTGCAACAAAACAGTTTATATTGCAAGTTTATATCTAGCAATTCTGAATTCATATCTCGCAATTACAAGTTTATATCTCACAGTTCTGAGAAAAAACGTCAGGATTGCAAGTTTATATCTAAATGCAAAAGTAAGCTGTGAATTTCCTGCGAATGTGCGAACCTTCTGATTCATTAGCCGCTATAGATAAAAGTGCAGTAAATGTTAAAAATATTTGTGCTACAAATCCATGTGTTTATAATTATGCTAAAAATTCAATATTATGACATCATGTGGGCGGGGCCCTTATGCTCATGATTGAAGGTGGTTACAACACCCAAAACAACACCTGCAAAAGTGGTACAATTTTGCCCCTAAATGTGTTCAGATTGGCTGTAAAAGTGCCATTAGGACTACTTAGCTACAGCTTGTTATTCTACACCATTTGCTTGAATGAATGGATTAGATAACGTAAATATCTGATAAAAATTCATGTTGGCACTACCTATCCCAAAGGGACTGGTGGCCTCTGACTCTGTTGACCACAAAAAGAGTGCTGAACTCAGTCAAACGACTAAAAAAAGCCTGAACTCCATATGAACCGTGGCACGTTTGATGCAATGTGCTGGAAGCAGAATTATAAAAACATATCTTCTAGCTGCCGAAATTCATGTAGATGGTGTGCAGGAAGTTAACGTGGGCGCACGTGAACACTCACTGAGCATTAGTGCGGTAGGAAAATGATGCGTGCATTACACCATTGTCATGCTTTAACGGCATATTAGCACGTGTTAGGTAAAAAACAGTCGTAGTACAGCTCCATTAGCATGGGGACAGCTGGGAATTGGGTCAAAGTAATTGCCCATCAGTGGAAACGTGAGAAGGAGAAAAGGGACAAAGTGGCCGAGAAAAAGAGAGATTTTTAAAATGTAGGGAATGTGAGAATGAGAGGGGGGTGGGACAGGAAATGTAAACTTGACACAGAAAACATGGCACACATGTGATAAGAGTCCACAGGAGGAGGATTTCATGAAGAAATAAAAGAGTACAGGCTAAATAAAGATGTACTCTGCTCGTTCATAATTTAAGATAATTTGAAGGCTTAGTGGCTGATGTTGTCTTTTCTGTATGTTTCTATTTATTTCATGTTGCTAAGCCTGCTACTCAAGATCTAAACTCAGCTGCCCACAGTCTGTTCGCTGATCACTGAGCATGCTGTTTACAAATATGAGCTTTGTCAAACTGGCAAGCTCTAATCTGGTTGGTCGGTCTGATTATTTATCTAGCATTCTATATATCCATCCATACATACATTTTAAACTTTAAAACCTTTCAACTATCTATTTTTTTGTCTTTCTGTATATCCTTTAAACTGTCTATTGTTTTGTCATTGTATATATCCATCCAACTAATCATTTTGTCATTCAATATATCCATCCAGCTATCCATTGTTTTGCCATTCTATATATCTATCCAACTAATATTTTGTCATTCTATATATCCATCCAACTATCCATTGTTTTGTTGTTCTATATATCCATCCATCAATCTATTGTTTTGTCAACTTGTATATCCATCCAACTATCCATTGCTTTGTTTTTCTATATATGCAACTATCTATTGTTTTGTCAACCTATATATCTATACAACTATCAATTTTGTCATTCTATATATCCATCCAACTATTCATTTTTTTTTCATTCTATCATTCTATATATCCATCCAATTATCCATTGTTTTGTCATTCTATATATCCATCCACCTATTCTTTTGTTAACCTATATATCCATCCAACTATCTATTGTTTTGTCATTCTATTGTTCTATCCAACTATTTTGTCATTCTGTATATACATTCAACTATCCATTGTTTTATCGTTTTATATATCCATCCAACTAATCATTTTGTCATTCTATATATCCATCCAACTATATATTGTTTTGTCATTCTATATATCCATCCAACTATTCATTTTGTCATTCTATATATCCATCCAACTATATATTATTTTGTCGTTCTATATATCCATCCAACTATCCATTGTTTTGTTGTTCTATATATCCATCCATCAATCTATTGTTTTGTCAACTTGTATATCCATCCAACTATCCATTGCTTTGTTTTTCTATATATGCAACTATCTATTGTTTTGTCAACCTATATATCTATACAACTATCAATTTTGTCATTCTATATATCCATCCAACTATTCATTTTTTTTTCATTCTATCATTCTATATATCCATCCAATTATCCATTGTTTTGTCATTCTATATATCCATCCACCTATTCTTTTGTTAACCTATATATCCATCCAACTATCTATTGTTTTGTCATTCTATTGTTCTATCCAACTATTTTGTCATTCTGTATATACATTCAACTATCCATTGTTTTATCGTTTTATATATCCATCCAACTAATCATTTTGTCATTCTATATATCCATCCAACTATATATTGTTTTGTCATTCTAAATATCCATCCAACTATTCATTTTGTCATTCTATATATCCATCCAACTATATATTATTTTGTCGTTCTATATATCCATCCAACTATCCACTGTTTTGTCGTTCTATATATCTAACTAATCATTTTGTCATTCTATATATCCATCCAACTATATATTGTTCTGTCATTCTATATATCTATCCAACTATATATTGTTTTGTCATTCTATATATCCATCCAACTATTCATTTTGTCATTCTATATATCCATCCAACTATATATTATTTTGTCGTTCTATATATCCATCCAACTATCCATTGTTTTGTCGTTCTATATATCCATCCAACTAATCATTTTGTCATTCTATATATCCATCCAACTATATATTGTTTTGTCGTTCTATATATCCATCCAACTAATCATTTTGTCATTCTATATATCCATCCAACTATATATTGTTTTGTCGTTCTATATATCCATCCAACTAATCATTGTCATTCTATATATCCATCCAACTATATATTGTTTTGTCGTTCTAAATATCCATCCAACTATTCATTGTTTTGTCATTCTATATGTCCATCCAACTATATATTGTTTTGTCATTCTATATATCTATCCAACTAATCATTGTCATTCTATATATCCATCCAACTATATATTGTTTTGTCATTCTAAATATCCATCCAACTATTCGTTGTTTTGTCGTTCTATATATCCATCCAACTAATCATTATGTCATTCTATATATCCAACTATATATTGTTTTGTCATTCTATATATCCATCCAACTATATATTGTTTTGTCGTTCTATATATCCATCCAACTAATCATTTTGTCATTCTATATATCCATCCAACTATATATTGTTTTGTCGTTCTATATATCCATCCAACTAATCATTTTGTCATTCTATATATCCATCCAACTATATATTGTTTTGTCGTTCTATATATCCATCCAACTAATCATTGTCATTCTATATATCCATCCAACTATATATTGTTTTGTCGTTCTAAATATCCATCCAACTATTCATTGTTTTGTCGTTCTATATATCCATCCAACTATATATTATTTTGTCATTCTATATGTCCATCCAACTATATATTGTTTTGTCATTCTATATATCTATCCAACTAATCATTGTCATTCTATATATCCATCCAACTATATATTGTTTTGTCATTCTAAATATCCATCCAACTATTCGTTGTTTTGTCGTTCTATATATCCATCCAACTAATCATTATGTCATTCTATATATCCAACTATATATTGTTTTGTCATTCTATATATCCATCCAACTATCCATTGTTTTGTCATTCTATATATCAATCCAACTAATCATTGTGTCATTCTATATATATACCCAACTATCCATTGTTTTGCCATTCTATATATCTATCCAACTATCCATTGCTTTGTTATTCTATCCATCCAACTATCCATTGCTTTGTTATTCTATCCATCCAACTAATCGTTTTGTCATTCCATATATCCCATATATACCATTCCATTGTCATTCTAGTTATATATACAACTATCTATCTTGTCGTTCTATATTTACATTCATCTATCCATTGTTTTGTCTTGCTATTTTTCTATCCAACTATCTATTTTGTCTATGTATACATTCAACTATCCATTTTGTCGTTCTATATAGCCATCCATCCATTGTTTTGTCGTTCTATATAACTATCCAACAAATCTTTTTTCATTCTTTATATCCATCCAACTATCCATTGTTTTGTCATTCAATCTTCCATCCAACTAATAATTTTTCATTCTTTTTTTCCATCTGACTATCCATTGTTTTGTCATCCTATATCCAACCGTCATTTTGCCATTCTAAATTCATCCATCCAACTGTCCAGTTTTGTCGTAATATATCTAACTATCTATTGTGTCATTTTTATATATCCACCCATCTGTCATTGTTTTGCTGTTCTATATATCCATCCTTCTATCAATTTGTCATTCTATATCCATCCAACACTTTGAAATTCTATACATCCATTGATTCATCTATTGTTTAGTCATTCTATCTATCTATCTATCTATCTATCTATCTATCTATCTATCTATCTATCTATCCTTCTTATCATCGATCCCTTAACAAATCAATATATTCTGACCCTCCATATAGTGAAATTCTAAATTGCATTTGGCATTATATGTGCTCGGTAAGTATCATAGTAAAGTAAACTGATAAAATCCATTTGGCCGCAAAGAGGGAATGGAAATGCAGTTTTATGTCACCACTAAGAGCCGTTTGACTCCAGCCTCCAGCCATGTGACCTCACACACACACATACAAAGAGAAAGGCCAAACAGACACACACATACTCATGTCAGCCCTAGTGAACATTACATACACTGTCACCATTAACAAAGTCATTGAGGGCTAATCAATAGGCAGTGAGGCCTTTCAGAAGACAAAAGTGTTTCGTTCTAAAAGCTGACTTTGGCTTTCTATTTTGGGCTTAGGGAAAAGGGCAGCCTGGCAATTTTTAGTAGAGAAAAAATAATCTGTGGACTAGCCATCAGCACTTTCAGGATGCTCTAGTGGGACTGATATGGTTGAGAGAACAGGTATTGGTTTTGGGGGCTTTTTTATAGCACTTCGCTACCTGAGTAAAACATCCTTAAAGTAATCATCAAGGCCGCTTAGTTTCAGCCTCTCTCCTTTAACCACCTGATATGTATTTGCTCATTTTTTTCAATCCAATCAATTCGTAATTACAATTATGCCACGTCAACATTTTCAATTAAATTGGCATCTCCAAAAACTACAAATATCAAAGCCACATTCAAATCCGCTTCACATCACAATACATGTACAAGCTATTTTCTTTCATACGCAAGTGTGATCCCTTAAATATAGTAGTAAAATATCCCAGTCCCTCATGATAATCCACATTTGCTCTATAACACAAGGTCGGCGGACATGTGATTCACCTCCTCGGCAGTGCCTTGCTTACTAAACCATGCTAATTTCTGACTGTGACAACAGGGTTGTTATGGTAATGCTAGAATCCCTGTGCCAGAGTTCCGCAGGCCGGCTTCTGTTTCACAGTGGTTGCCATAACAACAACGGAACTCTCAGACAGAATCCCACAATGCTTAGGGCCCTTGTGCCGGCCTTGTCTACAAGAGGGATAAGGCACATCCTTATGGGAAAGAGATACTTTCAATCACAAACAGAAAAGTTGCACTTGGTTCTGCAAATAAGAAAGTTTAGAGTACACTAGAGAACTGAAATCTTGAAAACATCCATAATGAACTCCATATACTGCTAAAACAAGCTACAGTCATGGCCAAAAATATCGGCACCCTTGCAATTCCATCAGAAAATACTACCCTTCTCTAAGAAAATTGTTGCAGTTGCAAATGTTTTGGTACTCACATGTTTTGTTTTGTTTTTTTGCATTGGAACAACACAAAACAAACATAGATGAAAAGTCAAATCTGATACAATTCCACACAGAACTCAAAAAATGCACTGGACAAAATTATTGGCACCCTTAACTTAATATTTGGTACCACCCCTTTGGAAAAAAATAACTGAAATCAGTTGCTTCCTGTAACCATGAATGAGTTTCTTACACATCTCTTCTTCTTTTGCAAACTGCTCCAGGTCATTCAGATTTGAAGGATGCCTTCAACTGCTGTTTTGAGATCTCTCCACAGGTGTTCTGTGGGATTCAGATCTGGACTCATTGCGGGCCATTTCAGAACTCTCCAGCACTTTGTTTGTAACCATTTCTGAGTGCTTTCTGAAGTGAGCTTCGGGTCATTGTCCTGCTGGAAGACCCATGACCTCTGGTGGAGATGAAGCTTTCTGACACTGGCCACTACGTTGCGCACCAGAATTCTTTGGTAATCATCAGATTTCATGATACCGTTCACACAGTCAAGGCATCCAGTGCCAGAAGCAGCAAATCAACCCCCAAAACATCTTTGAACCTCCACCATGTTTGACTGTAGGGACTGTGTTCTTTTCTTTGAAGGCCTCATTTCTGTTTCTGTCAACAGTGCTATGATGTCCTTTACCAAAAAACTCTACTTTTGTCTCATCTGCCCACAGTACGCTCTCCCAGAATGATTGTGGTTTTGTCACATACGTTTTGGCAAACTCCAGTCTTGCTTTTTTATGCAGTGGTGTCCTCCTGGGTCTCCTACCATAGCGTCCCTTTTCATTCAGATGGCGACGGATAGTGCGAGCTGACACTGTTGTACCCTGTGTCTGCAGATCTGCTTGAATTTGTCTGGAAGTTAATCTGGGTTCTTAATCCATCATTCGAACAATCCTTCATTGCAATTTTTCATTAATTTTGCCCTTCCGTCAACGTCCAGGGAGGTTAGCTACAGTGCCATGGGCTGTAAACCTCTTGATGAAATTGCACACAGTGGACACAGGAACATTAAGATCTCTGGAGATGGACTTGTAGCCTTGAGATTGTCCATGTTTTTCCACAGTTTTTTCTCTCAAATCCACAGACAACTCTTTACACTTTTTTTCTTTTCTCCATGCTCAGTGTGACACACAACACAAAGGTTGAGTCAACCTTTCCCCATTTTAACTGGCTGCAATTGTGATTACTATATTGCCTCACCTGTTATTTTGTTCAGTCCATTGTTGAGTTCTGTGTGAAATTTTATCAAGTTTGAGATTTCTTCGGTGTTTTTTTTTTTTTTTTTGTGTGTGTGTGTTGTTGCAGTGCAAACAAAAACAATAAGCATGTGAATACAAAAACAGTTGCAATTTGAACAAGTTTCTGATAGAAGTGTTGCATTTTCTGACAGAATTGCAAGGGTGCTGATATTTTTGGCCATGACTGTATATAAAAATTCCAGATTGAATCCTGGGAAGATAAATTTTAGGCCTTTGCATCCCCAAGGATGAGTGTAAATTAAAGGTCGACAAGCAGATCTCGCTGATTAGCGCTAGCGCTAGCCATCAACGGGAAGAATCAATCGTTGACAATGATAAACAGCAAGACTGTTTGACTAGACGGAAGTCTGTGAAGAAATTCACCTGGAATTTTCTTCAAATCAGGGAAATATTGATGCAAGGTAAATGTTTGATTTGAGTCCTAGTGAGTGGCTGAAGGAGAGCTAATCAAGTTTGTTCAGCTAGCAAAATCAGGGCTCTTATTGCAAGAGCGGCAGAATGTTTTACTAATGACCTGCCGGCTGCTCGATCGGGTTCATTCAGGAGCGTCGGGTTCGGCCAGAGGAAAAGGTAAATAGGAGGATTCCGTCACGCCACTTTCACGGCGATTATGTCGCTATTGACATAAGACCTGGGATTTCGAAGAGAGGACGTGTTTGAAGGAGTATCTAACCGAGGATTTACTGAATGCGTCTTGGGTGTTAGGAAACCGTGGTAAACCCATTTGCTGCCAGAGCGTCTCAGGTATCAATCCGTGCGTGTTGAACAATGAATCTGTGTTCAGCACCTTGGACAGCGCCTCCTTTAAAACCACTCGCTCTGTTGCTACTTTATCGGATCTCTTAATTAATTCAGAGCACTTAGGACTAATGATTCAAATGCAATTAAAACACGTTCCATCCTCTGCAGGAGGATGTAGCTGAGATGTTATCTCTAATGTTACAGTGAGGTTTAACTATAAATCCTAATCCTAGTTCAAGTCCTTACTCTACATTACAAACAACTTTTAGAGTGCATACATCCCATCGCATCCAGTTCAAAGACAATATGAATCAAAATGTGCTGTTTTACCCTTTTGAAACAACTTTTCTTTTTCAGTGACATCACCAATGCCGTTTATTTTTAGCCCCTCCCCCTTTATTCTCACTTTTGCTGAATAAAAGTATTATTTTCTTTAAAAAAAAACTTTTTTACCCCAAAACTTTTGAACAGTAATGTATATACAGAGTATTTAATTACGTATTGTAGCTACTCTAACTATATAATGAAAAATAAAAGTACAAAATAATGAGTATACGCTAACAAAAAGCAAAAGCATTAATCATATCCACAGAAAGCCATTAGTCCCAGGCAAGCTGCACTAAGGCCACAGGCTGACCATAAGACTTCATTAAGAATGAAGCTTTTAAATGCCCGATCGAAGACAAAATAAGAGTAACGATCAGGAGCTGACAGTTTTTTATATAATTGACATTCATTGCCTCCAGCAAACATTCAACAGGGGTGCACGTAGAGGAAGCTCACAATATAAAGCGAGTGTGTGAGCTTGTATGGGGCTCAGGATGACAGGTCTTGCGTGCCAATTCTACTCCCCCAGCAAGCTTCCCTTCCCAAATGTTCACGTCTGCTTGCATTGCAACAGTGACATTTGTGACTGAACATGTGAACAAGCCCCCTCTGGTTAAGGATGGCTGTAAACAGTTTGGTGGAGGTATCGACTGCTGACATCTCCTGTGTTTTGTGCCTTGTTATTCCCTTCTCTGTCTGCTTGTTTCTTTCTGTGTTCCGCTCTTGCTGATATTCAGCACAGTCACACATTGGAGATGCACAAGGGGTGAAAAGGTTCCAGAAGTTTCACAAAAGATACACATTATACGTCAAGATAACAGTATGAACTGCAAAAAATAGTTTATGTCCTGCAGATACGTGTTCTTCCAAATTAAATCAGTAATTTGTGTAGCTTGCCTGAACAAAACTCAAATTTTGTTGGCAAATTACGCTAATAAACTCACAGGAGTCAGATCTGAGATGTCGGCTTTAGCAAACATCGCTAATAACTAATTGCAGTCTGAAATGTGACAGGCTCCCAAACAGACCAACATTCCACCTTGTACTTAGTGACTACTGGTTTATCAAGATAACCGTAGAAAATGGTAGGAACAGCAAAAACAGTTTTATGTCCTGAAATAACAGCACTGAGACTGTGTTCTCCCAATTTAATTATTAGCAATTTGCATAACTAGCATTAACAAAACTCAAATTTGCTGATTGTAGCAGATTATACTAATGAATTCTCACTGGAGTTGCCCCTATGAAAATTAATCATAGTTATACTACCAAGAAAAAAAAAAAAAATGCTACACTAAACATTTTACCATGGTATTTGCAGTAAAGTCATGATTATACAAATGCTTATCAATACACACACACACAAAAACTACTATAAAACAATGATTAATTTTCGTAAGGGTGGTTTGAACTTTGGAGCTAGTTTTTACTATTTTACAAGCTAGCATGTTTTAGCATATTGTTATGCTAGCTACCTAACACCTGATTTTCTATATATTCCGGACTCTGTTACCTTTTAATGTAAGTGTATGATTTTATTGACCATTTTATAACCTGCTAGGCAAAAACTATAAATCTAGACGCTTTGGAAAGTAATAGCACACCTCAACAAACCACAATTTCAGGTATTAGCCTTAGCAAACAATGCTAACAACTACAGTCTGAAATGTGACAGTCTCTCAAACAAACAAACTTTCAATCACCTACTTATAGACGTTTGTCTTACAACATTAAAATAGAAGAAACTGTAAAAATAGATAAAATCCTACAATAATGGCAATGAAACTGCCAAAATAACTAGTCTAAACAAAACACAAAATTGATAAATTATGTTAATGAACTTTCCTAGAAGTTGATTTGGATCAACTTGATTTGATCTAGCTAATTTTGTTTAGCCAGTTTACAAGTTAGCATATTTTAACACGTTGCTATGCATTTGCTAGCTACCTGATACCTGCTAACTCCTAAGTACCAATATTATATTATGTTTCTGCAATGTTATTCATCCACCAGGTGAAAATATTAGGTTTGGACACTTAGAAAAGTATTAGCACACCTCAACAAGTCATGTGATTTGAGACATCAGCATTAGCAAATCGCTAATTATATTTTATATTTTATATTATATTATATATAAAAAAAATTGTTTTAAATGCAAAGAAAAAGATGCCATATATGAAGTACATCTCCCAAAAATGTACTCACTTTAACTTTTCAAATAACATTAGTTATTTGAATTTTTTTCTGTTATTCAAAGTGCTAAAATATCATGCGGTGCAACCATCCGCTTATAACTGCTGTTTTGGAAACATCTTTGAAATGACTAAAAATGTATTCAGATTCATTTTCTGCACTATTTGGCATGATTTACAAAATGTTCCGTAATCCTGTATAAAATTGCAAAGCATTTGTATTTATATTTCCATCATATTATTCAAACAAACTTTGTCTGATGATGTCCATTTAATGAAATATCATGTGGTGCAACCATCAAGAAACTACCATTTTGGGACTTTTATGTTGAAATCCACCCAAAGATAGGATGTTGCATCATATACCAATATGCCAAGGCCCCATGGAAGCATCAAGCTGATTTGTAGCTAATTAATTTTAATATAAATCATGGTCGCACCACATGACATTTTTTTAAGGCTATGGCCAATTCATCTAGATGAAACAACACTAAAATCACTTAATTTAGAATTTTTACATGAATTTATGTGCACACAACATTTTTAATGTTTGAACAATTACAACAGACATTATTATTTTGTGTATTTTAAAACTGGCCTGAATCAATGACTCTAATAACTAACTGCAGTCTGAAATTTGACAATCTCCCAAATAAACAAACTTTACAATTTCTACTTTCTAAATAAATGTCTGTCACAATAACAGTGGAAAAGGCAAAAAATAGTTAATTTCCTGCTAATCACACTGAGATTCTGTTCTTTCATCTTAGTTATTAGTCATTTGCATTATTAACTTAAACAAAACCCAAAATTGGTAAGAAAATTATACTAATGATCTTTCAAAAAGTCAGTCTAGAGCTAGTTTTTTTAGGGTAGTTTATAAGTTAGTGTGTTTTAGCATATTGTTACCCGTTAGCCCCCAAGTATCAATATTCAGGATGATGTTTTGATTTTATTGTCCATTTCATCATCTGCCAGGTAAAAAAAAAGTCTGAATGCTTAGAAACACTTGAGCACACCACAACAAGCCACAATTTGAGGCATCAGCCTTAGAAAACATCGCTTATAACTAACTGCAGGCTGAAATGTGACAGTCTCACAAACAAACAAACTTTCCACCACCTACTTCTTGAAAACAAGTTCTCACAGTGCCTCCAGAAAACCTCCATCAACATTTCTGAAATCCCAAGCACTCTTTTCCTGTCATAGGCGAGTGTGATGGCTCATAACTGCACTTAATGATCTACTCAACAACAATGGACACCCTCTATCTCACCCCATCTCTCTGACAGCCCACAATCACATCCTTCTATAATATTCTAATTGAGCGCAGCCTCTTCATTAGGCTAAGATGAATATTCAATGGCGAATATCCAAAGCGTCTCTGGGCTCAGCATGAGGCTAGGCCTCTATAGCCGTCCATCCAATACAGATTAAATTAGGGGACATAATAGTTCCCCCATCTGCCTGTTAACTTCTTCCTTTAAAAGCAGAGTTACAGATGACAAACAAATCTCAGAAAGGACTGGAATAGCGCTATTAGCACTATCGCATCTATCGGCACATGCTAAGTGCTAGTGTTTTAAACTCTTGACTTACGACTTTACTGAACTTTCAAACTCTGATTTTAGATATCTTGAGAGCAGGAAGCCTGAAATGGCAGAATATGAGCTGATTAAAAAACCTGGTCGATACATAGCTAATTCACTAATGATAAACATTCACTTTAATGGAGTTTTACACAAACAACTAAGTAGTATTTTGGGGGAGAAAATTCAAAGTGAAGTACACTACGAAATGAAGACAGCAGTTATATTAGTAGGGCAAATAAATAAAACAGTTTTGTGTAACAAGGAGTGGGTCAATGTGTGGAGGCAGCCATTTTGAAATCACATTACCAGCTCCTTAAAATTGGACGCTTTTTCTCACAGAATAAATTATGTTACATCGCAAATGGTGCATTTATGCAATGGCATCAGTAATTGAAAACTCTAATGTGATGGTTCATCCACACCACTAGGTGTCAGTATGAGTTCAATATGACAACTGGCACAGTCAGCGCAATGAAACTGAAAAATTACTTGGTGTACCTCAGTGCTTAATTTGTAAATGAATAATTGCCGGATCCAAAACAGCAGTTAAAAAGTGCTGTGACCGACCCTGACAGTACAACTTTCCCGAGACATTCAATGACGTCACTAAACGGTGATGCCACAACTATAAGTGCATTGTCTATGACAGAACACCAAGCACAGAGATGACAGAACGCGCATCCTGTTTGTTTGCTTTATTTTACAAAAACACAAATGTTCTGTTTTCACTGTGAGTGTGCAAAAAGTAAACACTTTGCTGTTTCGAATTGTCTAACTCATATCTGTATGACCAAAAATAGTTCAGTATTTCAGCTATTCGTACACACACACATATTTTCTAGCAATTCAAACTTGACATCGCAATTTGTACATTATTAAAATAAAATACAGTCAACCAAACATATAAAATGTTACACTAGTGAATTTAAATAGTCCGTAGTATAACCGGTCCACTCTGCTGTTATGCCATGCACATTTTTGCACTTGTAAAGAGGATGATTTTTTTCCCCCGACGATATATGAGCGTGTGTGAAGTATAAAGCCTCATCTACAAATATAGTTTAAATAACAGTTTATCATTCACATGCATTGCGAATATGGAAACATTTGGGTTTGTGCTAAATTACAGAGGTATGTGAGCCCAGCACATGGTACTTCAGTTTCACTTTGTTTTGGTTTCTTAACTGCATATCTTGTTCTGTTCTGAATACTGTTTTGAATGATTTGAATGCTGTGCGATTCGAAGGCGACTGTCATGCACATTTTTTTCAGTGAAGCAGGTTGTGTAATCAGTAGTAAATCTCCAGCAGGTGCTTTCAGATGGAGCAGCATTTAGTACACAGAGCCATAGTTCACTGAAAAGCTACTCCATATTGCATTCATTATCAAAGACGATTTAATCGCGCGATTATGAAATTGAAAGAAATCATTCGCGATAATGACAGCTGTTTGCATAGCTTCTCAGTGAACTATGGTTCTGTGTAGAAAGCAGTAAGTACCAATCAATGAGAGTGATTTTGAACTTAAGAAAGCTGACTGGTCAAAAATATGTTAAGGACCAATACATAACCTCCAACATCTACATAAACCAGTGCTTGCTCTGTCTCATATGCAAGCACGCACTGTCACGATCTAATGCATTTGTTAATGTTGGATCTTTAAAAACAAATACCGGAACGCAAATCCAAAATCTGACATTTTCCAGAACAGGATCCAGCAGGATCCGGCTCAAATTAAGCACTGGTGCTGATGAAAACTGTTTAGCATACATTTATCCTTGATAGCACGTTACATCTGCAAGACGTATATTTTTAGATTGTTTTCTCATCTGCAATACGTCTATAGAATGTTTCCAATCAGATGTCAAATAGACGTCTATTAGATGTCTTTAAGATGTTTATGATTTACATTGTATGTAAAACTGACATCTTACAGACGTCTGTCAGATGTTTGTATACAGCAGATGCTTTCCAGATCAAGTGATCTTTAACAGACATCTTGTAGATGTACATACACGTGCTATCTGGGATAAGACGTTTACTATCAGATGTCAAACAGATGTTTATTAGATGTCTTTAAGATGTTTATGATTTAGAATGTAGAAAACTGACATCTTAAAGACATCTGTTTAGATATCTGTTCACAGCAGATGCTTTCCAGATCAAGCGATCTTTAACAGACATCTTGCAGACGTACATGTGCTATCTGGGATGTAACACTGTAAATTAGTTTCTTGGTTGATACTGCCATTTTGTATCTTTACAAATTTATTTCTTCCGAGCACCAAACAACAAAGTGCTATGTGGTTGGAATTCAGATGAATCAATAAGAAACGTCCAACATCCGAAGCAGCACGAGTGCTGCCATTCGCAAAAGCCCCAAGGATATAACATTACGCAATGCCAGATCAAAATGGGATGTAATTGCGCACATTAGCAAATTACACATCACCTCTAGGCATTACGAGGAAATTTGGCTCTTTAACCATAAAATTGGGCAGTCTGGCCCTCTTACAGAAGATTTCCATCTTATTATCTCCATTATATCAACAATGTCACCTATGACTTATGTGGAGGAAGCAGTGCTGAATAGTGTAGTTACTAAAATGAGGCCATGCTTTGATAGCCTTGTCCTCATAATCAAAATAAGAGGTGGAATTTGTGCTATGATAATTTCCTTTACAACCTCAAAATGTTCTGTTTCGATACTGATCCTCGAAACTGGATCCTCTACAGTGAATGGGTGCCGTCAAACATCACAATAATCCACACGTAATCCACACCACTCAGGTTTATCACTTAACATCTTGTGAATTGAAAAGATACATTTTGTATGAAACAAAGCCATCATTAAGGCTTGATCTGTGCATATTTCTCTCCTGATTCAGTTAAGACTTTTTCACTGGAGAAAGCAATATTATAGACTTGTATTTTAACCAGAAGTAACGATTTGAAGTTAAAAACTTCACAAGCACGCAGCTTTTGGCTTGCATAAGATGTTTACAAGTTCACATGTTTTTTTTTATCAGCTGTTTGGACTCTCATTCTGATGGCACCCATTCACTGCAGAGGATCCACTGGTGAGCAAGTGATGTAATGCTACATTTCTCCAAATCTGATGAAGAAACAAACTCATCTACATCTTGGATAGCCTGATTGCAGGTATGTTTTTTTCGAATACATTCAAAAATAAGCATAATAAATATCGAACCACTGTTGATTCACTGTTGTTTTCTACAGTAAAATTAGAGATGAGGAGAAAAATGGCCTTCATTGATGTGAATTGTGTGTGGTACATTAGCAGGCTGTGGGGTTAGCATCACATTCAACATGGCCATTGCATCACAAAGCCCCATTCATACAGAGCCAGCGTGAATAGCTGTTTTTCAATGGCGTGCCAGAATCTCGGGGGGGTCGGCCTTTTGGAGAACATCCATGAGTTACCACCTTCTGCTGCCACGGAATGTAAAACTCCCATCCTTTTGACAGATCTGCTTGCCTAGATGACAAATAGTTGGTCTGTTCCTATAAGTTTATAATTCTGTAACTCTTAAAATATAATCGTTAAAAACTAAAGCAGATGTCGGGTGACAGTTCTGACAAATGGGCCGTATCGGAGGTTGTATGACTCCCTGAGGAGAAATTTAAAGTTTTCAAACTTCGCTGTTACTTGCAAACAAGATGCAGCACCAAAAAAGGATAAAATGGCACTGCATTTTCATTTTCATCTCTTCATTATTCATATATGTGTGATTTTTCGGTCAGGGTCACTTTTGACAACTTAAAACCCTGAAAAGTAAAACTTTAAACTTGATATCTCGGTATTATTGAAACTTGGAACTTGGTATTATTTCTGTTTTTCAGTTTGATTTTAATTTTAGTTTAATTTTATGTTTTATAAGTTCTTATATATATTTTATATTTTATTTTTATTTCGGTTTTAGCAATTTTAGTCAGTTTTCTTAAGCTTAGGACAACATTTTTAATTAATATTTTTAACAGGTTATTTATTTTTTTATTTATTTACCTGAGTGCTGTCAAACAATTAATCGAGATTAATTGCATCCAAAATAAAAGTTTTTGTTTACATAACATATGTGTGTACAGCGTAGACATAATATGTAAATACACACAGATACATGTATATATATTAAAGGGAAAATATTGTATGTTTTTATATTAAACATATTTATATATAATATCAATTATATAATATATAATGTAAATACATGTATTTAAAAATATATACTGTGTGTATTTATATACATATTAAATATACACATGATTAATCGTTTGACTGTATTTATTTATTTATTTATTTATTTATTTTAGTGCTGTCAAATGATAAGCGTGATTAACTGCATCCAATTTTTTTTTTTTTTTTGTTTACATAATATGTGTGTGTGCTGTGTATATTTATTATGTAAATACACATACATGCATGTATATATTTAAGAAAAATATTTATTTATTTATTTACTTTAGTGCCATCCAATGATTAATCGAGATTAATTTCATCCAAAATCATTAATCTTATTGACTCGGTCAGTTGTGATTTACCGCTGGAATCCGACAATACAAATAAATACACACACATGCATGTATATATTTAAGAAAAAATACATTTTTTTTTTGTTTTTTTTTTTGGTTTGTTTGTTTTTAAATATTAAAAATATTTATATGTAATATCAATCATATGAATATAAATACATACTATAAATACATACATGTGAATACATGTAAATATTTTCAAAATATATAATGTGTATGTGTATTTATACATATTAAATATATGCAGTATACACATATATAATGTAAACAAAAACTTTTATTTTGGACGCGATTAATCATTTGACAGCACTTTATCTATGTATCTATCTACTTATTTATTTATTTAACCTTTGCGCAGTAAGGATTTATGATATTTTGTTATTTTAACTTTTTTGTGGTCAATTAGTGAGTAAAAGTGGTGAGTTAGTGGTCAATTAGCGTTGAAATTAGCGTTTAACCAATTTAGCCAACAAACAACAACAAAAAAAGTCAAGCTGATTAACATCTAATTAAATGTTAAATTTGAAGTATCATATTTTAAATTACATTTTCATAATAACCAAATATAAGAAAATGCTATTGTTCTCTAAAAAGCCTGTTTTAATTGTTATACAAATTGTAAAATTTGTTTTTTAGCCAAATTAGTGTTTTCACACTCTTAAAACTTAGGGAAAACTCATTAAAGACAGTCAATTAAAAACTTTAAGGCTATTATTGAGGCTATTTTTCCCTCAAAATTTCTTTAAAATCATTCTTAGAGTCAGAGAAGTTGCACTAATTAAAGAATCTCCCATATATGAATAATTTAAGTTTGAGTCTTCAAACCACTGATGCCACAACAAAAAAGCCAGCAACTAACATCTAGCAAAAATACACTAGTGAAGGCTGCCATTTTGTATCGTGACTCACACGAGCACAGGAAGTGAACCACCAGGACTGAGCCTAGTTACACAACAATGCATCTTATTAATCTGCATTTATCTGACCGTTGTGACAGCTAGAATCTACATGACCGATCATACACCCGCCCTAATGCTGAACATGGTGACTCATCAGGGCCTTATGAGACCAATAATTCAAATTCCCAATTTGCTGCAGCATTGTTTCCATCTTTTATAATTCATACAAGCCTTTTTCATTCTTTTGAAGGTATATTAATAACCTCTGTGTTTGAATTTGCTTCTGTGCGTACATTCAGCTTGTCTGAATCTGTCAGGCACAGTAGGGGAGCTGCGAACTGCACTGGCATTTCACGCACTGCCGTGACGCTTTCGGATAAACGGTGACCACTGCAACATGCTGACAGTGCATTTGTTCAATGAAGATGCTGTCCGTTTGGTTTAGAAGCTTGTGTTCTCTCAGAAGATGATGATGAGTGTTAGACCTCAATGTTAGATGTTTTCCACTATGCACCTGTTGGAAACGCACCGCTCGTTTCGCCCCCTGTCGGTCGAGTTTAGTATTGTCAACATCAGCAGTGTGTACTACTGTAACATCACGTTAGTATTCAACAGTCGTGCAGAACGATTTACATGATTAATTCAATACATTTTATAGTAATAGCCTAGTAAAAGTGTTAAATTCATAAAACAGGTTGCGACTTTCTCCTCAGCATTAACGTAAAACATTCAACACTGCGTAGTAACAGGTTTTTATACGTTTTATTTACGGGATCTAGTTTTATATGTCCTTCACTGCTTCAAATGATTTATAAGCCACATAAAAACATACCTGAAATTAGTTTAGTTTAGCTTAATTTGTGTATTTATATCAAGGATGCTAAATAAACATGTTTTCAACTCACCCACTCCGATTTTCTCGTCCTCGGTCGGTGTCCACATGATCCCGGTAAAATAACCAAGATATTAGAAGAGTTTCGGTTAAATGTCATGTACGGTGACACATTAAAGTTGAAGCAAACGGTCGGACGTGTTTATCTCACAGCCGTATGTTTCATAAAACAATCGACATGTTTCACGCGTCAGCTCAGGTTTCCCATCCGTGCGTCTGGATCTCCCGTTATGGATGCGGCGGCAGCAACATCTGAGGATGGAGACGATCATTTATTTATTTCATTGACTCGGTCAGTCGTGATTTACCGCTGGAATCCGACAAAACAGCGCGAGGACGTGCCAACCTTGAGCGTTTCTCGAGTCACGTGTGTATCTTTTACGCGTAATCGATACAATTTTCCGTGATTTTAAGGGGTGAACGGGGAGACTCTTCAGCGCCGGTGCTGCGCCATCTTCATCTCTCCGTCCGTCCGCCGTCACATGACGCAGATTGTCGCTCTTTAACGGGACACGCGCTTTGCCGTAGCGGTAAACGCTCGACAGAGCGCGCCTGGGTTATTTACTCGTGTTTGAGTTATTAGGATGGGCCATATTTTAAAACAGCTGACAGGCACTTCGCATTAGTTTATGCTGCAGTGTAAATACATTAGTTAAGCACTATTACAAACAAACAATATGTGTGACACAACACAAATTTGCCTTGGCAGGCAGTCTTTCAGTTATAGTCTGCTGTAAAAATTATAGTAGATTAATACGCAGTTTTTCCACAGTGTAAGAGGCTTTCGATTTGATGGTTTGGTTTATTTATTTATTTAGGCTATTTATTTAATTATTTGTGATTGTTTTACCTCAGTTTTACTTAAAGGACGATTCCCACAGCAGCCGAACGGGTATTTTCATACATAGTTTGAAGATTGACAACGCGCGTTTTTTTAACCGAACCGATTTGTGTGCGAGTTCGGTTGACGTGTGCTGTATAAACGGAAGTTGTGGTACCTGTCTATCACAGCTACAAGTAAGTACCACAGAAATGGTAAAAGCAAAGCTGTCAGCCGCTCTTTTGTTATGAAAAAGGGCACAACGTTAAGGATGCTGTGCGGTCAGTGAGAAATAAAGGGGAGAAATAAAAAAAAAAAACTAAATTGGACAAACAAACAGAGTTTTGACTTCATATCTGAGAGGATTAAAGCAGCGGGAGTGACTCAAAATAGTTTGGTATAAAAATAAATCCCTAAAGACTCATATAAGTCAATACTATCGTATCACTATGGTAATACTATGAAGACGGTTACCTGTACAAAGAAGGTATTAAAATACGGTTTTCAGTACCATGTAGTGTAAACGCAGCCAAACTTCATAGTCGCTTTGGGATTTTAATGTAAATTATAGTTGAAAAGTCGTATTTTGTATTATGTATCATTCATGTTGGGTTAGACTGATAAGGCTGTCTGAATGTGGGTTAACCAGCCATCTGCCAAACTGGTTATAATTCCTAATCTGACTCTAATTATCTGGGCATAATTATGTTGACAGGCCATATTGTCTTTCTGCAATGTGCCAGGAGTTTTCGAGCCACTTGTTTACCACACGATTTCATTACCTGTTGAGGTATAAAAGGTAGGAGTGTAAAAAACTAAAGAGAGCACCTGGGTCATTCTATAGTTAGGGGTACATTTAGAATTTGACAATGTGAAGAAAAAAGTTTTCCTGTTTCCCAAAAACTCAAACATGACCTTACATAGCTGCTTTGAAACAATCTATATTATATAAAGTGCTATATAAATAAAGGTGATCTGTAGAAATATGTGCATAAAATACCATCTATGTTTGCTACTGTCCACCATGTTACCTTTACTGGGTAACACAGTTGACAGGTAACTTAGTTGACATTTTTAGTGTTTTGGGTCTATAGTCAACATGGAAGCCTAGAACTACTGAGCATATGGTATGTTTAGAAATACATTTTCATAAATAAAACATAAGTTTTACTTGAATTGTCTTGTTAAAATCTATATTAGAAGAAAAATCTCTTGCTTTACTAATTTTTTTCTGACGTTTTTCTTTACAGACTTGTGTCCAGCAGGTTTGGACTCTTACTGTACTGCAGAGAGAAATCAACCATGATACTGCAGAGGAATATTATCAGGAAAAGAGCAGGTGAAAGGGAAGCAGGGGGAATCAAGCACTCTCACTGCCCTTCCCATCTCATTTAGGCTACTCAGGTATTCATGTAGAAAGGACAGAGTCCATTAGCAGTGTGTGTATTATAGTCTCACATGAATGTACATTTTAGCATTAACATAAAACACAACAGCTTTGAAATCTAGCATTTTATAATTCACATTTGTAGCAGTGGTATTTTATGCATTTATTTAGTTTCAAGAATTATAAATGGAACATGAAATAAGCATGAAATAATTAACACTGAATAATACATATAAACATATCTGTATTATATATCAATATCTGTGTTGTAAAATATTTATATAGGCCTACACCTAAATTTATATATATATATATATTTTTTTTTTTGTTAATTTTTTTGTATTAATTAAACAAATAATTAATATTATATATTTATTATTTATATTTATATTTACAGTTATTTATTATTTCATTATATGAGATATTATTTACAATTTATAGTTTACAGTTTACAATTATTATGATAATATTATACAGAATTATAATTAAAATTATAAATAAATATTATAAATACCCTTCTAAGATTCAAAAAAGCACAGATCAGTTTACCACAATGTTCCACAAGGTTTATTTATTTATTTATTTATTTATTTACTTATTTATTTATTTTCAATTTACAGTTTACAATTATTATGATAAATATTACATAAAATTAGCATTAATATTATACGTATTATTTATAAAATATAAATGCCCAACTAAGATTCAAAAGCACAACTCAGATTACCACAATATTCCCAAGTCATTTATTATATTATTTATTATATTATTTACAATTTATAGTTTACAGTTTACTATTATTATGATAAATATTGCATAAAAATGATAAATACCCATCTATGATTCAAAACAGCATAGCTCAATTTGCCACACTATTTCAGGTTTATTTATTTATTTTACAGTTTACAATTATTATGATAAATACTGCATATAATTATGATTAATAATAAAAATTATAAATACTCATCTAAGATTCAAAAAAACACAGTTCAGATTACAACGATGTTCCACAAGTTTTATTTATTTATACAGTTTACATTTTACAATTATTATGATAAATATTACATAAAATTAGCATTAATATTATACATTTTAGTTATACATTATAAATGCTCAACTAAGATTCAAAAATTACAACTCAAATTACCATGTTACCATGTTCCACAAGTCATTTATTATATTATTTATTATGTTATTTACAATTTATAGTTTACAGTTTACAATTATGATAAATATTACATATAATTATAATTAAAATTATAAATAAATATTATAAATACCCATCTAAGGTTAAAAAAAAGCACAGCTCAGTTTACCACAGTGTTCCACAAGGTTTGTTTATTTATTTATTTATTTGACAATTTACAGTTTACAATTATTATGATAAATATTACAAAAAAATAGTATTAATATTATACATAATTATAAATGCCCAACTAAGATTCAAAAAAGCACAACTCAGATTACCCTGATTTTCCACAAGCTACTTTAAATGGATTGTTGTTGTTTTCCGAGCCGCTGATGCATAAACTCAATTTGATTGTTTATTTTTAGATGTAAAGGTGATTGTCTGCTAACACCTCGATCCTGCGGGAACTGAATAAACATTCCGGACATGAGGTAACCATGGTGACGCGAATAGCAACCTGCCGCATTTTCACAGGCAGCTTAATGGTCATTGTGGGTGTTGCGGATTCTCCTGACCTGCTGAGCAAGTTGTCCATGCATCGCCTAATCAAATTCATAATCTCATCTATTCGCTTCAAGTCAGTGTTTATCGCAGATGCATATATTATTGCACTTCCAGTGCAGACTTATAGCCATGAGAGTTTAAATTCAATTGAAACCAGTGATTGTCTTTGCTTATCTTATTATCAAATGCATAAAACCACTTTTGCTGGCATTTTATGTGTGTCTACTATGTAGATCTATATATATATTGATGCTATATGGGTAAAGTCTACCAAAATAATTCTGTTTTAATAGTTGTATTTTCAGCCTCCAGTGTGATATATAAAACAGCATATGGAGTGAAGGGAATTTCTATTTGTTACTCTGGCTGGCTGTGATTCAAAAGACTTAAGAGAGGCAGTGAAACACGAACAACACTGAGTCATCGCGATTCAGCTGAGAATTCTCCAGATGAAAGCAGTTTGCTCAGTCTGTGAGTTAAAACTATCAAACGCATCCTTCTCTTCGCTGTGTCATGAGGAGTCACGTCTGTGGCTGCATACGGGACCTTGTAGATAGTTTGTTTGTTTGTTTGTTTCTGGTAAATCTTCAAAGATTAGATTAGGTTTGTTTTGAGAATGAGATTTCAGATTCCAAGGATGTTTCATCAAAGAGATTTTTGCATGGATTCCATGCAGCATGTCATCCAACAACGTAGTCTTTCAGACAAAAGTGCACGAGAATATGAGTTTAAATATTCACCAAACACATTGAGTTGTTCTAAACACACAAATATGTTATGGATAATAAAACCTGGATAAAGAAATCACAACTGCCAAAACATGACAGGTAAGCAAATAATAAATAACTAATAAATTAATACTGGTAAAAATAAATAAATGCTAAAAATCAATAAAACCTGACAGATAAATAAATCAATTAAACCTGTTAAATAAAACTGATTGGTCTTTTACAAAATGTTGCCCTGAACATATTTCAGCTATATGCCATGTTCTTGATTTAAGTTTCCACGAAAGTTTAGAGTGACATCATGTGGTAGAGATATGCATTGCAATACAAATGTATCAATAGAATTCATTTATAAAATTTAGACAGTAATTGTGTGATCAAACATTTGTGTTTAATCTCCTTTGCCAGTGTACAACTCTACAGATAGATGCAAAGTATGTTTCAGATCCTAAAAATCTTCTTGCACACTCAGAGTTTGTAATGAACAAGCAAACCACACACACTCGTGAAAATGAAGGTGCTTCACGATGCCATAGAAGAACCTTTTTTGTCTAAATGGTTCCATAAAAAACCTTTAACATCTGAAGAACCTTTCTGATTCACTTTGTGAAAGAAGGTTCTTCAGATTATAAAAAAGTAAGAAAGAGATGGTTCTTTAAAGAACCTTTGACTGTATGGTTCTTTGTGGAAGCAAAAATGGTTCTTCTATGGCATCACTAGTAGCCTACATTTAAATTAAGTTTCAGTAATTGTCATTATTGTTTTATTTGATACAATAAATGTTAAAATAAATAGGTCTAAATACTTTCCGAATGCACTATGTAAATGTAAACTCTGAAATCCACAATACTTGTGTAGGATTGTTGTTATTTGAAAGTTATATTATTTGCATCAAACAGTGTCTAAACAGTTTTAGAATGTGGATTTAATGAATTCGGAATGCACATTCGGGTTACAGAGCTAAAGATGGCTGAAATTCTATTAGAGAAGCCCAGCTTTGACTTCCCCTTTTGTCTGTGTGGTCGAGGTTTCATAGTGTTTCCGCTCACAGTACGAGATGTTTGAATGATCACAGTATAAAAGTTATTCATCTGAATCAGACGATGAAGATCATACAGCTTCAGATCTGTGAGTTTATCACGTCACATTTCATTGAACCATGTTTCTTTAGATTTAATATCTTACTAAATGTGTTTTTCCTTCTCTCATAGATCTGTTGATGTGGTTTCAAGTCACAGAGAGTCTAACAAACATAGCAGTAACTTTAGGAGCTGATGTGAATATAAGCTGTGATCTTGATATAAAGGAGATTTACTGGTACAAACACAAATCACCAGATCCTCCAGTGTTGATCTTACGCACTTACAGTAGCACATTTGAAGGAGCTGAATATGAAAACAACATCTTCAAAGACAAATACTCAGTGAAAACTAACAGTCGTCTGTTCATCAGAAATATCAGCACTGATGAATTAGGAGTTTATTACTGTGTCAAAACTAGTGAACCACAAAAATTCAGCAACGGCACCAAAATCTACATCACTGGTAAATACTCCTCATTTCTCATTTCAGATGTATTTTCATTCCATATTATGGATTTCTATATTGAATATACTTCATACTTTTATGAAGAGCTAATATTTGCACTGTTTAAGACTGAAATTGAATAAAGATTGAACTGCAAACTTTTTACAGACTTTGTCCAAAAGAATATAACAGACTCAGTCCACAGGAATCAGACAGAATCAGATGATGCTTCACAACAGACTCCATGGAGAACCGTGACCATCACATCTGTCCTGCTGAATGTGCTTTTGATCATCGCATTAATAGGTTTGCATTTTCACAATGTCCCAGCTAACTACAAAAAGACAAACTCTAGGTCCACATCTAATATTGTAATCATATTTGTTTCAATTCTTGTGTGTGAATTCAGTGATGTTTTCTTCATTGTTTCAGGTATGGTGAAGAGCTACATTGACATAACTGGAAGATCTAAAAATGACACTGCAGTTCAAAACTCAAATAATCTACAGGTAAGATATGTCTATTTTATTTTATTATCATCTGTCTTAGTGATTCCTGCAGGAAATCCTTTCAGCCTCAAAAGACATGAAAAAGATTCATAATTTGACTGATCTGCATTATGATGTTACACTACTCTGTGAAACACTTGACTCAGGTGGAAAATATTTAAAATGTGATTCAAGCTTGTCATGCTTCAAAAATAAACCTTCATCCCCTGTGAAGACATATTTGCGATAATGACTGACTGAGTGTACATTATGTCTTACATACTGTATATGGCCATTGATATTTAATATCTTCCTCTTTCAGTGTGCTGAAGTTGATTTATTCATGTTTCCTGGAAACACCAGGCTTTGTCCAGAGCAGAGCACGACTGTCCTCTACAGTTTTATATTTTATTAATCGACATACCACTGGAAGTCAAGGACACAAACCTCAATAAAAATACTAAAGAGATTTATTGGCTTGCATACTAATTATTTAGAATTTTTATATTTTTATTTTGTTGTGCATATTAAAATGTCTATCATCTGCACAGCTCTTGTTTGTGGTTTACACACATGGTTTCGTGCAAATGAAGTTTTCCACTGGTTTGGTCACTTGATAGACGACACATTCACATACACTTGCAAGCAGTGGTGGTTTAAACTTTAACCAAGTGAACATGAACACGAAACACTGTGAACAAATATACACTTGAACCTGTTTTACTAAGTTTCACACATCTTAATCTGCTCATCTTATTCATTTTTATAAAACTGTCAAACCAAACATTTCAGTAGTAAACATGATAAGAGTAACAACATCTGACCACAAAGAACAGAAAACTATGAACAAAACTACACTAAACAACTCACAAATTTAAATGTTACAGAGGTAACACTTTTTTCTTAAGGACTAATTCTCACTATTAACTAGCATGCATATTCACATATTGTCTGTTTATTATCACTTATAAAGCACATTTTATTGTCTTATTTTGCGTGACCATATTTTAGATCCCTTAATCCACTCTATACCTAAACTTAACAGCTACCTTACTAACTAGTAATAAATAGCAAATTAGGTAAAGTGTGACCATTAAAGGTATGAAATTATGAAATTAAGATTGATAATTTAAATAAATAAGTCAATAGCTCATATATGGGTTAACGGTTGAGTTTTGAACAAATAAAAGACAACACTACATGTGTGGTCAAAGCAAACCTCCCTTAACTTCCTCTTGATTGTGGTTAAAATCACCCTGTTATTTTGAAAGCTGTGAGGTAAAGTTTCATCTCTAAAGTCACGTGAAAGAAACAAGACTGAATCATGACGTGTTTTAACATCCTGAAGATCATGCAGCTTCAGCTCTGTGAGTTCATTGTACTTCATAAATATTTTAATGTGCTTTGTATATTAATTAATTAACTTATTGTTTAATGACAATTACATTCCAAATAAGTGTGTGTGTGTGTGTGTGTGTGTGTGTGTGTGTGTGTGTGTGTGTGTGACAGAGACTTGTAACTGACCGACTAACAGATTTGTCAAAATGTGACTATAAACTGTGATTTTTATGTAAAGGAGGTTAACTGGTTATTACTGAAACTACCAGATCCTCCATTTATGATATTACAATCTTCCACAATTTTGACTTTATCAAAATGTGACTATAAACTGTGACTGTGATTTTCATGTAAAGGATGTTATTACTGGTTATTACTGAAGCTATTAGATCCTCCGGTCCTGTTATTATGCTTTGCCACAACTAAGGAATATGTAAGCAGAAATAAAGTGACTTTCATATTTGCTGTTGTTGGATTTGTCCTGTGCCTTTATCATTTGTATTTTTTATAATCGTCAAAACACAACAGAGCAGACCACAAGAGAGCAGTGTTGAGCTAGAAAAATTTGGATTTAGACTAAACTGGTAGTAAATAAAAAATATATATATGCACAAATTAAAATCAGTTTGCAAGCATCACACACAATAGTTCACTCTGTTTAACATCCAGATAAGGACTACATCTATGGATGTGGATTTTGTGTAGGCTACTTGTTATTAAGATCGTACTAAAAGCCTCTCATGTCTTTTATGTACGTTTAGCGGTAAACTCGCTCTGTGGCCATCTTTCTCCATCATAAGTAAATAAATAAAACGACTTTATAAGTAGACCTCAGGGGAAAATAACTGAAATAAAAAAAGAATAATCAAATAATTTACGATATGACACCTTTAAAAAATTGATATATTGTAAAACTCCAGTGTTGTGTATTATTACTGTCTGTGACCACCAGAGGACAGCATTGGCTCACTGTAGGACACGTAAAGGTGCCTTAATTGAACAACTTGCTTGAGCTATATTACTTTTAAATAGGCCAAGAAATAAATGTATAATAATAATAATGATGATGATAATAATAATAATAATAATAATAATAATAATAATACCAACATCAACAATGGACAGGGTATTATATACAACATGAGAAGACCAACATAGCATGACAAATATTAATTTATTTGTGATGGTTAGCATTCAATATATATAAAACAATGAACCAAACTAATATTTTCTCAATTATGACATTCAAGGTGCTTCAAGTAGGTGTTCCCTGCAAGCTCTTTTGGCACAATTTCTCCGCCTTTACTCTGATTGGTGGAATGTTCCACACAGCATCATGGGTAATGTAGTTTTTGCAAGAAATTCAACTATTAAACAAATTATTTTAAAAATAAGCTGAAATAATGCAAACAGGTGGCTTCAACATAAGCATATACCATTGATTAACAACTTCTGAACTCACATTAGGTCCGTCTTTAAAGGTTATTGCTAAAAAAAACAAGTTCCCTATGGAGAAAATGAATGGAGTTTTTACTTCTGGAACCAGACTGTTGCACACAGAAGAAGCAGAAGATTCTTCTTAAAAAGTAGTTCTTTAAAGAAGAAGAAGAAAAAGAAGAAGAAGGAAACTATAGGCTGGACGTAAGATTATAAGATGTTTTAGTAGTGGTTGTAGATGTAGAAGTTTCAACATTGCACACAAACTAATTCCATCCTAAAACAGCAGAAGTTGTGAGAAACACAGATTAATGGCATCATGAGGAAGCAGTGATATGCAAATGTATTTATCCATGTGACGTTATACATCCCACAATATCCAAAAGAGCCATTTTTGGAGCTTAAATAAATGCTTTGTTAATAGGAATTTTAAGAAATTTGCAGGATGTTTCAACAGTACAAAGACATCTTACATATTGAAATCTTTGGGAAAATGTGATTGCTCATGTCAGGATCTCTTTAAATAGCATCTTGCCTTAAATCATGTTAATGTACAGTACTTTGAATCTTTGAATTACCACTGTGTATGAAATGTGCTCTATAATTAAACTTGCCTTGCCTATTAATTTTTGCTATTCTTTGCTTGTGCAGATGGAGGGTTGTTTATTAATTTCTGACAAGCAAAGGTTAGTATTCACAGACCTTAGTTAGGATATTTGGTAACTGTTGTGATGTTTCCAATCTGTTTTGCTGTTGTTTGCTTTCTAAGGTTGTTACTTGTCTCCAGTGTCTCTGCAGGACCCAGATGAAATCACTGGTGTTTGTTGGAAGCTTTGTTATACCATGTTCATACAAGGAAAGAAGGCCTATCAGAGAAGCCCAGCTCTGACTTCCTCTCTTTTCTATGTTCTTGAGGTTTCATAGTGTTTCCACTCACAGTAAGAGATGTTTGAATGACTATTTTCATCTGGATCAATAAAGATCATACAGCTTCAGATCTGTGAGTTTATCACATCTCATTCATTAAATGGGGTTTCTTTTGATTTTATGTCTTAATAAATGTGTTTTTATTCCTGTCATAGATCTGTTGATGTGGTCTCAAGTCACAGAGAGTCTAACAAACATAGCAGTAACTTTAGGAGCTGATGTGAATTTTAGCTGTGATCTTGATATAGAGGAGATTTACTGGTACAAACACAAATCACAGGATCCTCCAGTGTTGATCTTATGCACTTTTGATAGCACATATGAAGGAGGTGAATACGAAAACAGCATCCTCAAACACAAATACTCAGTGAAAACTAACAGTAGTCTGTTCATCAGAAATATCACCAATGATGAGTTAGGAGTTTATTATTGTGTCAAAACTAGTGAACCACAAAAATTCAGCAATGAGAAAATTTATTTTCTCATTTCAGATGTATTTTTAATCCACTTGATGGATTTCCATTGAATATATGTAGAGCTCATATTTTTGCAGTTTCTTTGTTCTGTTAAAGCCTGAAATTAAATAAAGATTGAACTACAAACCTTTTACAGACGTTGTCCAAAAGAATATAACAGACTCAGTCCACAGGAATCAGACAGAATCAGATGATGCTTCACAACAACAGACTCCATGGAGAACCGTGACCATCACATCTGTCCTGCTGAATGTGCTTTTGATCATCGCATTAATAGGTTTGTACCTGTTTGTTCAGGTCTCAATGAACTGACTACAAAAAGACAAACTCTAGATCTATACAATCATATTGTAATCATATTTGTTTTAACTTTTGTGTGTGAATTCAGTGATGTTTTCTTCATTGTTTCAGGTATGGTGAAGAGCTACACTGACATAACTGGAAGATATAAAAAATACACTGCAGCTCAAAACTCAAATAATCTACATGTTTCACTGGAATTGATTTATTTTATTATCATCTGTCCTAGTGATATCCTATACTGTCTTATGGCCATTGATATTTAATGTATTCTTCTTTCAGTGTGCTGAAGTTGATTTATTAATGTGTCCCATCTTAATCTGTTCATCTTATTCATTTTTATAAACCTGTCAAACTGAACATTTCAGTAGGAAACAGTAACAACATCTGACCACAAAGAACAGAAAACTATGAACAAAACCACACTAAACACAACTCAGTGTTATGGGGTAACACACTGTGTGTGTTTTATTTCACAGATCTGCTCATATGTTGTCAAGCTACAGAGATTTTAACAGATCGACTAACAGATTTCAGTCAAAATGTGACTGTAAACTGTGATTTTGATGTACAGGAGGTTAACTGGTTATTACTGAAACTACCAGATTCTCCATTTATGATATTATAATCTTCCACAACTTCAGCTATACTACAATAAAACATTTAGACACAAATATTCAGTGCAAACTAAACATCGCTTGTTCATAAATAATGTCACTCTTGATGATTTAGGACTTTATTACTGTGTGACCACAGACTCTCCTCCAAAACACAGCGACGGCACCAGACTACACATCACTGGTGAGTGACCATTCACTGATCACCAACTTAAACACTTATCATTGTTAGACACAAAATATTAAATATTAATATTAAACTCTTTCAGTGGTTACACAGAACCAACTCTAAATCTAGAGAGCAAGAATCATACGGTGGTGACGTATATCGAGTAGAATCAGACACACTGGTTGATTATTATCCTCATATCTGCTTTCATAAATGCTCTTCTGATCACTGATCATAGGTGAGTTACTAATATGTGGCTACAAATGTCATGCTTAAAAATAGCGATGCTACAAAATAGACAAAAACACAAGATATGAATCTACAGCAGCTTCAGATTCTGGATCCTGAACAACCACAAGACTCAACGGTAACAAAGATATGTTACATTAAACTGTAAAGTTGATTGTCTCTCTCAGTGTTTAAGTTTAAAATGTTATATAATTAAGCATATGTGCTGAAATTCAGGCCAGTAACACTGCTGAAAGTTTGATATGGCTTTTTTAAATTAATTTGCTGTATGTGCTGTTTAGGGGCAAGTAAATTTAAAATACATCTAACACCTAATTATGCATGTGAGACTTTAACTATTTTCATAACCTGTTCTGAATCAGTAATATGTGAGCAGAAATAATGTGATTTTCGTGTTTGCTGTTTGTCTTGTTCTGTGCCTTTGTCATTTGTATTTTTCTATTATTGTCTAACACAACAGAGCAGCAGACCATAAGAGATCAGTGTTGAGATAGAAAAAAAAACAAAACAAAAAGATTTAGACTAAACTGGTAATAAATAAAAAAAAAAAAAAACATATGGTGTAAATATACATATTAAAATGGTTCACAATATAGGTCTGGGGTGCGTTTCCCAAAAGCATCGTTAGCTAACTATGATGGTTAAGTCCATTGAACTCTATTGGTAACGAAGGAACTTGCGACCATAGTTGGTTTTGGGAAACGCACCCCTGATAAGGACTACAACTACGGATGTGGATTTTGTCTGTTTGAAGAGTTCAGATGCAAAACCAGCTAAATCCATCTGATGTCTTTCTTTAAAAAAATGCATTTTTATCAGGCTCAGATGTATAGGTTTCTATCCCAGTGGGCAATTGATATCAAACTGACGTCAAATTGACATCAAACATTGACGTCAAAAAACATGTCAAAAACGTAAATCAAATTGACGTCAAAAACTTGATGTCAAATTGACGTCAAAAACTTGATGTCAAATTGACGTCAAAAATTAATGTCAAATTGACGTCAAAAAACAGGTCAAAAACGTAAATCAAATTGACGTCAAAAACTTGACGCCAAATTGACGTCAAAAACTTAATGTCAAATTGACATCAAACATTGACGTCAAAAAAACAGGTCAAAAACGTAAATCAAATTGACATCAAAAATTAACGTCAATTACTTCCACACATTTATGTCCTATTCTAGACAACCAAAATAATGACACAGCAGTAATAAATGTAATAACTATTTTATTTATCAAGATACAATTCCAAAATACAAATGTGAACTGGATTTTATCTCGTGAAGGGACTACAGTAAATGTAACAATGTAAATCAAAAGCATAAAAAAGGCCAATTAACAACATACTGTAGATAGACTATGTAGATACACTACCAATCAAATGGTTTTGAATAGTAAGATTTTTAATGTTTTTTTAAATAATTTTCTTCTGCTCACTAAGCCTGCATTTATTTGATCCAAGTACAGCAAACACAATAAAATTTTCAAATATTTGCACTATTTAAAATAGCTGTTTTCTCTTTGAATATATTTTAAAATGTAATTTATTTCTGTGATTTCAAAGCTTAATTTTTAGCATCATTACTCCAGTCTTAAGTGTCACATTATCCTTCAGAAATCATTCTAATTTTATGATTTGCTGCTCAAAAACATATTATTATTATTATTATATTATGCTGAAAACAGCAAAGTAGTATTTTTTCAGGTTTCTTTGATGAATAGAAAGTTCAGAAGAAAAGCATTTATCTAAAATAGAAATAATCTTTTGTAACATTATGTCTTTGTCATCACTTTGGATCAATTTAATGCATCCTTGCTAAATAAAAGTATTATTTTCTATAATATAATATAATATAATATATATATATATATATATATATATATATATATATATATATATATATATATATATATGACTCCAAGCTTTTGAATGGTGTAGTGTATAATGTTACAAAAGCTTTTTATTTTACATAAATTATATTTCAGATCTTTGGATCTTTCTATTAAACAGAAAATCCAGAAAAAAAGTACTCAACTGTTTTTGATATTGATAATAATAATAATAATAATAATAATAATAATAATAAATGTTTCTTGAACAGAAAATCAGTATTTTCAGAATAATTTCTGAAAGATCATGCAACACTGAAGACTGGAGTAATAATGCTGAAAATTCAGCTTTAATCACAGGAATAAATTACATTTTAAAATAGTACAATTCGTAAATAGTAGAAATTCTTAAAAAAAACATTAAAAATCTTCCGGTTCATAAACTTTTGACTGGTAGTGTAAATGCTAGCTTGTACCTATTCAGAATCAGAACACAGATCAATCGCTGTCTGGCCCTTTCGGCGTCCCATACCCCCACATCTGTCGGGAGCAGACCGGAGATAATTCCGCATGAATTTTTTAATGTCAGCCTCTGACGATGATGGTTTTGACTGCTGTACAGCACCTGAATGAAGATAGAGACACTTGTATCACTCATTTTAAAATACAGTATACATTTTCAACTAACCATCACTCGTACTAACATAACAATCCACAAAGTAATTAAAACTCTTTAAATAAGCATGGATAACCAACTAGTGGCTCAGTGATCCTCACTATTATTTCCAAGTAAGCTGCACCAGCAGGACAAAGTCAACATAGTCCAATTTTAAAATGTCCTATTTTTCAGATGCAAAATTGAACTGACAAGTGTTACTTGACCCGATTCGACTAAAATTGGTGCTACACAAAATAGAATTCACATATTTTGCAAGGTGTGTGTTCTATATTCTCTGATAATTCCAGTATGAACACTTGCTTAAGTACATCTCATCCATACTCAAAAGCCTACTTTTAGAGAAGTGTTATTTCAGTTTGGGACTCTGGCAACTGCAACAACTTACTTAAGATAACTTAATCATTCTCTGAATGTGTTGCATGCAATCTACATAAGGGGAGCATTCTTTCTAATGAAACAATCTCTTATTTTAATGAAATAATAGTGAAAAGGTATGTTTCTGCTTATTAATCAGTTTGAACAAGAAGAAACCGCATTTTCCTTATTTAATTTCTGGGATAAATAACGAAAAAATGAATGGACTCACAAATACACGGACCCCCGTGAAAGCAGGGAGATGTTCGTTAAGATTCAAATAATTAACGCGGAGCTCTAGTCTGAACACAAACGGTTAACGCATCATCCCCTTGACATTTCAAAATCATTTCAAAATCATTAATGTTAGACTTACAATACAATGCTTATAGTCATATTTTATAGACCATTTCGCTAGATGTAAACAACACTGGTCCAGAAGCTTCCTGTTTTTTTTTTTTTTTCCACATATACAAATACATCTTAAAGGTGCTAATGTAACATTTTCATCCGTCAAATGTTATGTTGGTTGTATTTTTTTGTGATGTTTGTGTAAAGTAAAAAAAAAAAAGAAACAGGAAGTGTATATCGGGACCAGTATGTTTACATCTAGCGAACCGGCTATATGTTCACATAGCCAAAGCTTCAACCACACTGGTAACGTTAATATACAGGCCACATACTGGCGGGAAATTCGAATACACACACACACACACACACACACACACACACAAAATCATTGCACGTTGCTGTTGCATTGCAAGTCATAGTTCATTCTAACACAACCTTCTAAGTGTTAACAGTTACCCAGTATAACTTGTTTTATATTTCATAAGATAACACATTTACTCACCTGATAAAACGTGTCAGAGATCCGCTTTCTGGAAGCTTCGACTTCAGAATGGACCAATTTTCACAAGGCAGTGATGACGCGTTTCAACGGAAACTCGGAAATGAGTAAAAGAGCACCATCTACAGGTGTGTTAACACCAGAGAATGCTTTCTCAATAAATGTCCATTATGGCCCTACATTTTTCATAATTCCAGAAAATTATTGGAAAACACAAACTGAATTTGAGAAAATAAAATGCACGTTTCATAGAGCCAAAATTTTTTTATTTTTTGTTAAACTTTTAATAACTTTTTTAATAAATTACCGTTAAATTACTTTTTTCATGATTTCAATTAATTAGACATACTTTTTATTATTAATATATATTTTTTATTTGTCTGTTGGAGTCAAGAAAAATTAAAAAGAAAAAAAAATGGAAAAAATAAAATTGATTTTATAGGGTCATACATTTCATCTTGGTCAATTAAGGAAATCTGAATAATTTTAAAATCTGAAGGGAAGCCTGTTTTTGTTCACCAGACATGAAATGTCAAAGTGAAAAATTTCACTGTGAAAAATTAGGCCTAATGTAAATTTTACAATAATTAATAATTGTTGTTGTAATACTGTAAATGCTGGTTTTACAATTATATCGTAATAACAGCAAATGGTAATTCCATGCAAAAGTCAACCTTACCATGAAAAAATAACGTTTTTACCAAAGTTTTTTTCTATACTGACAGCACAGATGTGAACATTTGGTGGTACAAATAGCCATGACCCAGGTCTCTCTTAAAGCATTTTTTTATTTATTTTTAATTTTTTTTTTTTTTTTGTAGTGCATGATTTTCCATAGTCTGGTAATTGCTATTTTCAGGCTTGTCACATCCATAACAGTACATATTTATCAAAATTAAAATAACATTATTCTTTGAAGAGCCATCGCTTCTCTATTTGTTGGGTATTATTGCATCTGGTTTGTGCATTTTAATTTGAAGAAATCCTACAAAGTATAGACCTATTCTTTCAAAAACGGTGTCCTTTTTTGTCACATCCATAACACATGATTATTTCTCTTTTTTAACATAGAAAACTATATAGACTGATATTTTTCTGATGTTTAAACTCTATCAACAAGGGTTTATTAAAATATAAGCAGATGGTTTAGTATATTGGTAACACATACATATTCAAGAATTTATGTCACATCCTTAACACAAAATGTCACATCTATAATGCTGTATTTGCCAGTATACAGTATTATGATAGCACTATCAATAAAAAAAAAAAAAAAAATAAGTATTTTTGGTAAATTTAATAATCACTCGACTGTTTACCTTCAATTTCAGCATGAGTAAAAAAAATAAATAAATAAATAAAAATAAAAATAAAAAAAATAATAATAACAATAAATTTCTAGTTGAAGTTACAAGTCCACAAACAGCAGTTGTGTTCCATGCACAAATCCAACACATCATGGTTCAAAAGATGACATGGATGTGTTTCAAAACCTCATTTAACGAAAAAAATAATTCTATTTAAACTTAATCAAGCTAATGACAAATTCATAGTACACCTTAACTTTACATAAATTCTGATTAAACATACTAATCATTGATGTCAATATGACGTCGATATGACATCAATTAAACGTTTAAAACTTGACGTTGAATTGACGTACATTGAACGTCAAACATATTGGCCTACATATATATTAAGCCAATTTCAGTGCAGGATAACCTCCTATTTTTACATAATTAACCACCAGAAGAAATTGGCATCCAAGCTGAAATTAAAATTATGCTATAAAGCATCTTGGTCAAATCTTGACTAATATTTGACGTCAAATTGACATCAAGGTGCCCGCTGGGATGTAAGTACCAGTACTTGTGAGGCTGGTATTTTAGCAAGTTTGAAGAAAAAGTATTTGATGGACGTATAATATGTGTCGAGAGAATTCAGTATCATTATCTCATTTTTGACCGAGATGGCTTTTAGCTGGTTTTGCATCTGAACTCTTCATTTGTTATATTAAGATCATATTAAAACGGACTTTTATCAAGCCTATCATGTCTTTTATGTATATGTTTAGTGGTAAACTCACTCTGGGACCATCTTTCTCCATCATGAAACTGAAACATGAATCTCTTCTTGAATCTCTTAAAGAAACACTCCACTTTTTTTTTTTTTTTTTGAAATATGCTAATTTTCCAACTCTTCAGCTTAGCATAAATCATTGATCCTCTGCTGCCATCTTCTGGTTATGAAATCCGTGAGTGAAAACAATATTATTATTAATAAGTGTTAAGTTATAATAATAATAATAATAATAATAATAATAATAATAATAATAATAATAATAATAATAATTCAAGGTATAATGACTTAAATGTACATGTCAGATGATAAAAAACAAATTAATAAAAAATATATAAATATAACTTTGACTATTTTACACCTCACGTGCGAAGCCCGCGAAAAAACCAGAGGCTATATAAGCTGCGGTCCGCTCACATCACGCGCACAGCCGGACTCCCTTTGACTGAGTGGACATCGCTTGACGGAAGAGCTTTCCTCAGGTAAAGTATTTTTGTGTACGTAAGTGTAAAATTGACGGACTGTCATTTAAACGTACCATATCTAAGCCTTTTGTTGACATAGACGAGTCTTTTCGTCTTTATTTTCTATGGGCTGCTCTTCAGCACCGCTGACTAACTGTTACCGTTAATACCGTTATCTGTATGACGTCATTTGCGCAGATCTGCTAGGATTGAGAAAACCTCACATTCATGTCGGTCGAAGTAACGTTAGTTAAAACATATATTCATTTTACACTTATCAACAATAATATTTTCACACTTAAGTTGTGTTGTTTCACAGATTTGAGAGAGCGCGCGGCACTGACGCACACTGAACGCGCGCGCGCTCTCTCTCTACGTGTGTGAGCGAGCGAGAGACAGAAAGACTCACAAGCCACTGTAGCCTATCCTTATCATAATAATAAGGATAATAATTTTTGTTTTAAAAACAATAAAAGTAAAAGATTTAGGTCTGCGTATACAGCAGGGAAGAAAAAAAAAGTCATAGTCAAGTAAAATAATTATATTCAATAATGAAAATATTTATTTATTCATTATTTTTTCTTTCTTTTTTTTAGGTTGTCATCTGATTGTTGTAAGTGATCAATCTAGTCATTCTGTGTCTTGGACTTGCCATGTTCAGCACACTGGTTAGTCAATAATCATTTATTAAAAATCAGTACATTTCAAATACAGATACATGCATCTGACTCGAACTGAGTGATTCTTTTTTTTTTTCTCCCCTTTGTTTTTGTGTCAGTAGCTGCTGCACCCCAAATGCTCCACAGCATTGAGCGTCTTCGGCTTTAAAAAAGTATATTTTTTTCAGCTGACTGTTAAACACATTCACAATATTTGTATGCAGCAGTTTTAATTCATGTGTTCATTAGTGTTACAAGGTGAGTGAGACGAGAGGCGAGCGGATCCATATGCACGCTTTTATTAATGGGACTAGACAGATACATGGTCAGTGCAGGCAGGGTCAGATGAACAAGCAAACAGGAACAACGCAGGCTAAGCACAGTGGGAGTCCGTAAAACAGGCGAGAGTAAAACCAGGGGCGAACAGTATCCGAAATGGGGCAATCCAAGAGAATAATCCAACAATGCGAGCGATAGTCCGAAAAGGTAGGCGGCAGACAAACGTAAACGAGATGACCAGGCAGGAACGTAAACACAGGGAACTAGGATACAAGGAAACTAGGAAAAGCTAACAATCACAATACGACAATTCAACAATCCGTGGTTTACAAGTGGAAGGACTGGGGCTTATATAGAGCGCCTGATTGGTCACGGGGGCTGACGCAATCAGTGCGGTGGAGGATGGGAGATGCAGTCCGGAGTGTGGTGCAACAGTCAGAGTGTGTAGGTGAGGTGAGAGTGACCTCTGGTGGTGAGCGGACAACGGGACACCGACCAGATCCGTGACATAGCCCCCCCCCAAGGAGCGGCTTCCAGACGCTCTAAGGGAACAACAGTCCAGGGGTGCGGTGGGGTGGGAGCGAGACAGGGCAAGGGTTGGAGGGCCAGGTCCATGTGGAGGGCCCGGTGATTGGGGCAGGGCCGACAGAGCAGGTACCCTCCAGGGCGGAGCCGGAGGCGGAGCAGGAGCCCTCCAGGGCAGAGCCGGAGGTGCCGGGGCCCTCCAGGGCGGAGCCGGAGGCGGAGCAGGAGGCGCCGGAGTCCTCCAGGACGGAGCCGGAGGCGAAACAGGAGGCGCAGGAGCCCTCCAGGGTGGAGCCGGAGGCGGGACAAGTGACACAAGAGCCCTCCAGGGCGGAGCCGGAGGCAGAGCGTGAGGCGCGGGCGCCCTCCAGGGTGGAGCAGGAGGCGCAGGAGCCCTCCGGGGCGAAACAGGAGGCGGAGCAGGAGGTGCCGCAGCCCTCCAGGGCGGAACAGGAGGCGGAGCGGCCCTCCGGGGCGGAACAGGAGGTGGAGCAGGAGGCGGAGCAGCCCTCCCGGGTGAAACAGGAATCTGGGTCACGGTCTGGGACCTGGGGAAAGCAGGGACAGTGAAGGCAGACAGAATAGGGGGAGAAGGCGCAGCAGCCCTCCAGGGCGGAACAGGAGGCGGAGCAGGTGCCGCAGCCCTCCGGGGCGGAACAGGAGGCGCGGCAGCCCTCAGGGGCGGAACTGGAACCTGCATCATGGTCTGGGACCTGGGGAGAACAGGGACAGAGGAAACAGACAGAAGAAAGGGAGAAGCAGAGAGTTTTGAGGTTAACGCCCCCTCCATAAGAGGTTCTACAGCTGACGCTGACACCTCTGGAGGCATTGGCGCAGCTTCTCCGACGGGGAAGGCCTCTGGGGCGGACTTGAGACCAGGCGGGACCTCTGGAGCCGACTTGTGATCAGTCGGGAGCTCTGGAGCTGGCTTGTGATCAGACGTGATCTCAGGGGCGGACTTGTGAACAGGTGTGCCCTCAGGAGCACAGTGTGCAGACCACACACACCAAATGGCACTCGCCATTACAGGAAGAGCAGTGGCGGGTGGCAGCACCTCTTTAGAGGTGGGTCCGGAAGGTATTGATGCCTTTGGGATGTTCATTGCTCTCACTGATGCTAGTGGTGGGTCCAGCACGCCGGCCATCCTGATAGGCCGTGATTTTGGGATGTCAGACGAGGCATGGCACGGCTCTGGAAGGTCAGACGAGACGGGACTTGGCTCTGGACAAATAGACGAGACATGACGAGGCACCGGGAGGTCTGATGAAACATGGAGAGGCTCTGGGCCGTCAGGTGGGACGTGACTTGACTCTGGGCGGTCAGACGAGGCGTGACGGGGCTCTGGAAGGTCAGACGAGACATGGTGGGGCTCTGGGCCGTCAGGCGGGACGTGACTTGACTCTGGGCCGTCAGGCGGGACGTGGCTTGACTCTGAAACAACAGCAGTACCTTGACTTGGCTCAATAAGTGCTGCTGTGACTTGACCTGACACGTGAAGTCCAGCGATGATTTGACTTGGCCTATGAGGATCAACGGTGACTTGACCTGGTTCGTGGTGACTGGCTGAGACCTGACTTGGCTTGTGAACATCAACTGTGACTTGACTTGGCTCGTGAAGATCAGCTGTGGTTTGACTTGGTTCGTGGAGATTGGCTGTGACTTGATCTGGCTTGTGAAGATCATTGACCTTACTCGACTCAGGAACGACAGCCTTGACGTTACTAGACTTGGAAGCTTGACTGGCCTTGAAAACTTGACTGGACTTGGAGGCCTGACCGGACTTGGAGGCTACAGCTGTAGCCTGACTTGATTCCGGAGCAGCGGCTGAAGCTTGACTTGGCTCTGGAATAACAGCAGCAGCGTGACTTGGCTCATGAGGATCTGCTGTAACGGGACTTGACTCCTGAACAACATGGCTTGGCTCAAGAACAGCAGCTGTAATGTGAATGCTCGAAACTGCTGACTCAGGAACAACAGCTGGCTTGACTCAGGAACAACATGGCTTGACTCAGGATCGACAACTGTAACGTGACTTGACTCGTGGGGTTCAGCTGTGACTTGGCTTGACTCGTGGAGAACGACAGCGGTGTCCTGACTTGACTTGGAAGCCTGACTTGACGCAGGGGTAGCCGCCGCGGCATGAAGGAGCGCCATTCTAGCTGCCCATACCGTCATTAGGGGTGAGTCCAGCACGTGGGCCATCATGACCAGAGGTGGCGTCCGGGTGCTGACCACAGGTTCAGGAATGGCGGCCATCTTGTGGAGTGGTTCTGGCGTGGCAGCCATCTTGTGCAGTGGCTCTGGCGTGGCAGCCATCTTGTGCAGTGGCTCAGGAAAGATGGCTGTTCCTTGACTTGAGATAGGAGCGATAGCTCTAACTTGACTTGACACAGGAACAAGGACCGTAGCTTGACTTGACACTGGAACAGCAGCCGTAGCTTGACTTGACTTGTAAGCTTGACTTGACTCGGAAACTTGACTTGACTCAGGAAACACAGCTGCAACTTGGCTTGACTTGGAAACTTGACTTGACTCAGGAAATGTAACTGTACCTTTAAATGGCTCTTGTATGGCAGCTGTGACGTGACGGAGCTCTGTTTCCGCCGCCATCTTGTGAACGGGCTCCGCCGTTGCCGCCAGGGTACGAACGCTCTCCGGCGCGGCCGCCATTTTGTGAACGGGCACCGCAGTCGCCGCCATTTTGTGCACGGGCTCTGTTATCGCCGCCAGGGTATGAACGCTCTCCGACACGGCCGCCATTTCTCGAGCGATCCAGGCGGCAAACTTGTTTGTGGCGTCGTGATCCGGCAAGACCGCTAGTTTGCGAGTGGGACGCGCGGTCGCCATTACCGCGTTGTCGCGTTCCCTCTCCGCGACCCCCACAGTGCACGGCGAACCCACACACAAAAACGCAAAGTTTAAAAACGCCTCTAGAGACGAACGCGGACCCTCGCGTCTCAATTGCGTACGGAGGGGCTGGTTAACGCCGTCACAAAATATCTCGATAATGATACAGTCCGGGAGAGTGGAATGATTCGAGATTGAAATGAACTCACGGGTGTATTGTTCCAGTGTGCGTGCTTTCTGTTTAATCCTGAAGAGAATTCTGTCGGTGTCCATATCCTCTGACTCTCCGGGGGTGAAGCTGCTGGATCCTGTTGTGACGGATTGTTCTGTTACAAGGTGAGTGAGACGAGAGGCGAGCGGATCCATATGCACGCTTTTATTAATGGGACTAGACAGATACATGGTCAGTGCAGGCAGGGTCAGATGAACAAGCAAACAGGAACAACGCAGGCTAAGCACAGTGGGAGTCCGTAAAACAGGCGAGAGTAAAACCAGGGGCGAACAGTATCCGAAATGGGGCAATCCAAGAGAATAATCCAACAATGCGAGCGATAGTCCGAAAAGGTAGGCGGCAGACAAACGTAAACGAGATGACCAGGCAGGAACGTAAACACAGGGAACTAGGATACAAGGAAACTAGGAAAAGCTAACAATCACAATACGACAATTCAACAATCCGTGGTTTACAAGTGGAAGGACTGGGGCTTATATAGAGCGCCTGATTGGTCACGGGGGCTGACGCAATCAGTGCGGTGGAGGATGGGAGATGCAGTCCGGAGTGTGGTGCAACAGTCAGAGTGTGTAGGTGAGGTGAGAGTGACCTCTGGTGGTGAGCGGACAACGGGACACCGACCAGATCCGTGACAATTAGTGGTTAGTGAAATGTAATTATTTAATTACACAACACACTATGTGAATAGTGTAATGTGCCTACCTGCTATGTTACTTTTAATCTTTTTTTTATTTATATTTTTTATATTTTTTGTCAGATTTGTCAAGATCATCTGAAAAGAGTGCTGTGCCATGTAAGTAACTGAATGTTATTTTGCTATAGAGTATGTGTAAATGTATGTTTCCTTTTAGGAAATTAAAATAGGCCATAATATCTTAAGATTAATTTTGTTGTCCTGATTGAGTCAGGGTGTTGTGAGTGGTCAAGTATAGGGCCAAAATTAATATGATTAATTTTACTGACATTTTACATGTAACATTTTGAATACTATATAGCTGTAAACTGCACCATTTCGCAGGCTGTGATATTCGCCAAAGAGTGCATTGCCAAGTAGTGCAGGGTGCCCAAACTTTCATAAGACTTTTTCTCTTTTTTTTTTTTTTTTCTCTTTATGCCTCTCCTTCTTTTATTCTGTCCCTCTTTTAGGATAAACTTGAGGTCCTGTGGGTAGTTTCTATTGTGCTTTTATGCATTTGTTGATGTCACTTTTTCAGTAATAAATTCAAAAAATTTTTTTTCTTATACAGTATTTATATTGTGTCATTCTTACTTGGGATAGGGGGAGGGGGAAGGTACATGTGTGTGTGATATTTGTGGAAATATCATTGTTAAAAAAACTGGAGGAAGTCTTTAATAATACGTTTTTGTAATTTTTAGCGAACCAATTAATTAGACTATATAGGCTACTTTAGCAAACCAGCTAATATTGCTTTGGTTAATTTTGTTGTTCTTATTAATTAAATAAATATAGGTCTGTATTTCATATACATTTCCATTTGGAATTCAGACTCGGGCCAGTACCGGCTAATTGTATAATCTATGCTGGCGTGATTGTGGCCCGATGCCGGCAGTGTCGGTTCAGTTTCGGCACCCGGACTCGGGCCAGCGTACTCGGGCTGATTCTGGAGCGTTATTGGGCCAGATCATTTTGGCTACCTGGGATGTTTTGGGGTATAGTATGTGAACACGCATCCAAGAGCCTGTACTACACAAGCTTTTGTGCTTAAAAAGTATACAGATTTTTATTTTCTGAAAAAAAATGACCAATCCTTTCGCTAGATAAGACCCTTCTTTCTCGGCTGGGATAGTTTAGAACCCTTTGAAGCTGCATTTAAACTACATTTTGGAAGTTCAAAATCAGGGCACCAATGAAGTCCATTATATGGAGAAAAAACCTGAAACGCTTTACTCAAAAACCATAATTTCTTAACGACTTAAGACAGAAAGACATGAACATCTTGGATGACAAGGGGGTGAGTAAATTATTTGTGAATTGTTGTTCTGGAAGTGGAGTGCTCCTTTAACATAATAACCCAACATATTGTATTATTACTGTTTGTGACCACCAGAGGACAGCATTGGCTCACTGTAGGACACATAAAGGTCTCTTAATTGAACAACTTTATTATTAATATTACTTTAATAATAATAATACTGCAGCAGAAACATGAGGAAGTAAAATCTGTGGGAATATGATCTCACCTCTTCCCTGCAGATGGTTTTTGCGTATAATCTGGCATGTAGGAACAGATTCCAGTGGCAGCTCGGTAGGGAGTCCGGGTATTATGGACATTTTGAAGAAAATACCAATTACAAAAATAACAATTACATGACTAATATGAATTTATGTGTGATGTTTAGGTTAGTTGTGATCAGTTGGTATACTCGATTATGTCATTCCAAGTGCTTCAAGTGGGTATTCCTTGTGAGCTCTTTTGGCACAGTTTGCTTGACTCTACTCTGATTGGTGGAATGTTCTGCACAGCATCATGGGTAATGTAGTTTTTTTTTTTTTTTTTGGCCAGAAATGCAGCTATTAAACATAATTATTTAAAAATAAGCTGAAATAATGCAAATGGGTGGCTTCAACAAAAGCATATGCCATCAATTAACAACATCTAAACTCACAGTAGGTCTGTCTTTAAAGGTTTATTATTGTTAAAAAAACTAATTTCCTATGTAGAAAATGAATAGAATTTTTGAAACCAGACAGCTGCATACAGAAGAAGCAGACGAAGAAAAAAAAAATAGTTATTCAAAGAAATTACCAAAAACAATAAAAATAAATAAAAAAATAAAGGCTGGATGTAAGATTATCAGATGTTTTGGTGGATGTGCTTAAGTTGCAACACTGCACACAAACTCCACCTTAAAACAGTGTTGAGAAGGTGAGAAATGGCATCACGAGGCATGAATGGCATCATAATGAGGCAGTCATATGCAATTTTTTTTACTCATGTGAAGTTACACATTCCAAAATATGATTTCTCATGTCATGACCCCTTTAAATAGTCTTGCCTTCAGTCAATTTTTTTTTTTTTAACAAAAATGCATTAAAATTTTTAGAATTATGCACAAGTGTTATATATTAAATGTACATATGTTTGTATTGTAAGCATTCTTACTAACTGCATATAGTGCATTCAGGTTACGAGGTTAAAGATGGTTGAAGTCCTGTCAGAGAAGCACAACTCACAGCTCCACCCTGGCTCTCAGCTCCCTTGTCTCCACCGTCGCTCGTCGGCCCACTAGCTCCACCGAGCTCCCTCGTCCCACCGGCTCCACCTTGGTCGGTCGTCGTCCCGCCATCGCCTCAGGACTCCACTCCTCTGGCTGCGCCTCGTCGCTCCGTCCCACTGGCTCCGTTGGGCTCCTCCCTCCCTCCAGCTCCGCCTCAGTCCTCTGTCGCTCCGGCTCCACCACGGACCTCCGGATCTCCAGAGCCTTGTGCTCCGCCTTAACCCTCTGGATCCTCTTTGTCGCCCAGGATCATTGGCTCTCCGTCTCTGCCTCGGGCTCCACCTTCACCTGCTCCGCTGCCGTGGGTCGGCCCCTGGAGTCATCAGCCCTTCCTCCACCATGGCTCCTCCCTCCGTCGGCTCCGCCGTGGGCTACCATTATGGCTGCGGCCTGGGTCTCGCCTGGCTGCTCCTGCTTTGAGTCCATTCTGTCTCCTCCTTGGCTCCTCCCTCCGTCTGATCCGCCCTGGACCCTTCTGTCTCCTCCATGGCTCCTCCCTCCATCTGAGCCACCCTGGACTTTGTTTGTTGTCCTCCTCCTCCCGGAGTCCGTCCTCCGTCAGAACCTCCTCCTACTCTGACTTTCTGTTACCATCCCACGTCCCCTCCTTTGTTTTTGTTTTTTCTACGGCGTGAGGTCGCGCCTTCTGGGAGGGGGGAGTAATGTCACACCCCTGTGGACTGTTTAGTTGGTTTCTCCCTCTGTTGCCCATATTTGGTCCTTCCTGTTCCTGTCCTGGTCAAGTCCTTGTTAGTTAATCACCCACACCTGTCATTACCCTGTCTTTATAAGTTGGATTGAGTTCAGTGTTTAGTGTCCGATCTTAAGGTTAAGTTGGTGTGTGTTTCCCTGCCGTTCCTGTCTTGATTTTCCTATTGTGAATTTTATTGAAGACTTGTTATTTTTTGTTTTCCTACGTCTCCTTCCACACACGACCGTGACGATATGGAATGCAACAACAATGAAGCTCAGTATCTCAAAACCTCTCAGATTGCAGATAGAACCTTATAATTCCAAGGTGGAAATTTGTGCCTATAGGGTACTTGTTGCAATCTGGTCTCATGATGAAAACATACCTCTGGGAACTTTTCCGCAAGACGCAAAATACATAGGTTTCATGATATATTCAATGTGAAATATCCACTGAGTGCAGAGATGGGAAGTAACTAAGTACAAATACTTTGTTACTGTACTTAAGTAGATTTTTCTGGTATCAATACTTTACTTCACTATTTATTTTTCTGACTACTTTTTACTTTTACTCCTTACATTTTTACACAAATAAATGTACTTTCTACTTCTTACATTTTCAAACCAGGCTCGTTACTTTAGTTTTAATCTGCATTTGGTGGATCACCATTCGATTACGAATCTCTAAATCGTGAATCGGTTAGTCTGTACTGGCAACGTGATTCAGCTCGCACGTGCTTCGCGTCTCCGCCAAACGGTTTCTATCAGAGTAATCAATGCGAGAGACTCGAGACTGGAATGGATCTGAGAGGCAAAACTATTGACCAGGACTTCAAGTGTAGGTCAGTTTCATCTGTAAATCGGCTACTGTAGTTTTGCAGTAGCAGCCAGAGGATTAATAATACTGTAAACTAAACTAAACTAAATTACAATTACTCAAAAAAGCTAGAGCAGATGATAACACAACCCTCACAAAAATTAAAACTAAAGATTTTTATGTAAAGATATTGTCATAATGTAATTATTATTGTTCTATTTTTGACATTTAGGCAATTTAGAAAATATAGTTTTACTAAATCTATAGTATTTAAGTAATTTTACAATAAAACAACACATGGTTATAATGTGATACTTTAAATTGAACTAAAATAAAGCTATGTTATAGCAAACAGAATACAATGGGGTGGTTGTTTTGCAAGAAAGTGGAGACAGTTCTGTTCATAACAGTAGATGGCTGATGGGAAAAGGGACAGGTGCAAGAAAATTTGTGTGTGTGTGTGTATATATATATATATATATATATATATATATATATATATATATATATATATATAGTTTTTTGTATACTTAGTCAAAAGTCCAAGTGAATGACTTGTAAGTACATATATCACGGGGTATACTGTTATTAGCATTATGCTACAAATATTACCCTCTTGTTAAAAACATGTTAGCATCATGATAGCTACTAGCTAATCATGCTAACGTAATGGTAACATGTTAGTATGTTAGCACTATGCTAATCACATTAACAGCTTTTTTAAAACATGTTAACATCATGCTAGCAACATGCTAATCATGCTAATTTTGTTTTAACATTTTACTTGTGATAGCATCGCTAGCATAATGCTAACACAATTAACACGTTGTTAGCATGTTGTTAACACGATGCTAACACGATTGGGGTTACTATTGTTGGCTAGTGCCGAGTTTTGTCACGGCAAGCACCACTCACATTTTCTTAAGAAAATGTACATACGTGTTTATTTTTATTTATTTATTTTCGGTTTATTTAACTTATTTTAACTTATACACATGCCCTGTTGGGCAACTTAATGGCTGCACTTTGTTCTGCACTATGCATTCTGCACTTTAAGAAAAATTGATTTTTTTTTGTCTGTTGTGTTTTCATAAAAGCTAGATGCATATAAGCTAGGTGCTTTATAAGATGCAGCTTTTTGGGGTTTGCATGTTCTTCAGCTTTTATACATAATACATTTGTTAATAAATAAAGATTGTTCTTCCCTGCTGGAAAACAAAAAAACAGCCTAAGCTGGTTGGCTGGTTTTAGCTGGTCATCCTGCCTGGTCATAGCTGGTCAGCAGGCTGGTTTTAGAGGGGCTTTGGCCACTTTCTTAGCTGGTCAGGCTGGGAGACCAGTTGGAACAACCAGCTAAAACCAGCTACTTCCATCTTAAACTAGCCAACCAGCTTAGGCTGGTTTTAGCTGGTCATCCAGCCTGGTCTTACTTCCTTAGCAGGTTAGGCTGGGAGACCAGCTGAAACAATCTTAAACCAGCTAAGACCAGCCGACCAGCTTATGCTGATTTGGGCTGTTTTTTCAGCAGGGTGTTGACTGCAGTTATTTTGAGTTAGATGCCAAATGTTCTCCTCCTATTCAAATTTGACATTTGAAGGGGTGCATACAACACATTTCTCCACCAGCAACTATGCCAACTATGAAAGCATCAAAAAAATTGGGCACAAATGGGATAATGCAAAAACATAATGAAAATGATTGCAAGTGTTTGTTTTACTGCCTCTAGTGTTAATTTCTGTTGGAAACTGCAGTGATATGTACTTATTGGTACATATTTCGTGTCTTGCGAAAAAATTCCCACAGGTATGTTTTCATCACGAGATCATGTAGCAGCCTTATTGGTGAGATCATGTAACAGCCTTATTTTCTGAGAGTGTAGGGTAAGGTACACACAAAAAAGTGTGTACCTCTCTTACTAAATCTGTACAGAGGTAACAGGGAAAGGTCTTTGTTCCTGGCTGTGTTTAGCACCTGTCGCTCTGCATATTCTTCTGAAGAATCTGAAGTGTTTGTATTTTTATCCTAAATTATTTCCTTCTGTTCTCAAAAGTGTGGCACATTTTAGTGAAGACTGTTTTGTGAACCGGTTACAAGATAAAGCAGGCTTTTCAAACAAATATGAGGAGTGGAAAACTACACTGGAACCAGCAGAAAAGAATGTAAGTAAGCAAATATAAAGAGTTTGTATGAATAGAAATGATAAAACAATATGAATATGTATTTGAATATATTATGAATATTCTGTAAGTTTTACTAAAATTTACATCTTCGTTATTTCTTTCTGATTTTCTTAAATTATGCATTGTAAAACACTTTGCATTACTACTGTGTACAAATGTACTGTATGACTAAAAAATTGTCATTGTTTTTTTTGTGTAGATGGTGGTTCATTTATTTATTTCTGGAACTGACAGGCAAAGGTTAGAATCCACAGTCCTCAGTTAACATATTTGGTAACTACTGACATGACTTTCTGTTCTGTTTGTTTTGCTGTTGTTTGCTTTCTAAAGTTGTCACTCTTGTCTCCAGTGTCTCTGCAGGACCCAATTGAAATCACTGGTGGTGTTAGAGGCTCTGTTATATTGCCGTGTTCATACAAGGAAAAAGAGCTAAAACCAGAGGAAATGAATGTGTTTTGGAGATACAATAATAGCATGGTTGTTTATGATATTGAAAAAGGAAATTCTTCAATAGAACGTCAGAATGCAATGTTCGCATATCGAATAGAGAGCTTTCCCTCAGAGTATGCAAATGGAAACTTCTCCATCAGACTTAAACATCTGAATTTCTCAGATGTAGGACAGTTCTCCTGCTCTATTATCCCACGCATGGATGAGGAGCACAAGGAGCACAAACTAACACTGATAGTCAAAGATGTGAAAACTTTTTCTTCTAAGGAATTATTGGAAGATGTTTCATTTTGAATGTTGCTATATACTGTGCCTTTCTTGAATGAATAGTCACAATTGTTTGTTAGGACAATCAAGAGAAATGGCTGTTCAAACATCATATAAAGAGTCTGAATACTCTTGTCAATGTGATATTTCAGTTTCTTTTAATAAATTTGCAAATCTGTTTTGCTTTGTCATCATGGAATATGCATGATATAATATAAAATAATATATTAGAAAGCAAGTATATACAGTGCACAACATAAATGAGTAACCCCCTCTAGAAACAAATTCAGCAATTTACTTAGAAGATGTTAGGTTTCTTTAGAGATATAATATTCCAGCAAGTCTGTTTGATCAGTTACCAAAGTCGTCAAGTCACCTTTATTTCTATTGCAATTTTAACAATACAGATTCCTTTAACTGTCCTAATTAATACAGCCTAGCAATCCGTTAAAAAAAAAAAAATAAAAAAATAATAGAAATAGGTCTAAATTTAAACTGACAGAGTGTGTCTGCCTCCCAAACAATGTTAGGTTGATTGTTCCAGAGTTTGGGTGCTAAATAGGAAAATGATCTGCCACCGTTAATTTCGATTTCAATTTTTGAGAACGCAGTGGATGTGAAGGAGTATAATGTGATAAGAGCTCACTCAAGTACTGAGGTGCTAAACCATTCAGGGCTTTATAAGTAATTAGCAAGATTTTAAAACCTATACAATGTTTAATATGGGGAGCCAGTGCAGTGTTGACAGAGCCGGTTCTGGAGGACATAGTACTAGAATATTATACATTTGCTGAATTAAATCTAGGGTTACTCATTTCTGCAATCCTTTATTTAAACATTATTTTACAGAAAACATTGGCATTTTTTTTTAAAGGAGAAGTCCATTTCCAAAACAAAGATTCACATTTAATGTACTCACCCCTTGTCGTTTTTTGAGGAAAACATTTCAGCATTTTGCTCCATAATGGACTGATATGGTGTCCCGATTTTGAACTTCCAAAATGCAGTTTAAATGCGGCTTCTAACGATCCCAAATGTGGTTGTAAACGATCCCAGCCGAGAAAGAAAGGTCTTATCTAGCGGAATGATAGGTTATTTTAAGAAAAATAATACAATTTATATACTTTTTAATGCCAAATGCTCGTCTTGTCTCACTCTTCCTGGACTGTTTTTTCCGGTTCATGACAGTTAGGGTATGTCGAAAAACTCTCATCTCATGTCCTCCCTCAACTTCAAAATCGTCCTATATCGCTGTTTTACCTTTTTTGTTAAGGGTGTTTGATCTTCTTCATGTTCAATTTGCACAGACTGTGTCGGTACTTCTGCAGTGATGTGGGATGATTTTAAAATAATTTTTGAAGCTGAGGGAGAAAATATGATTGGAGTTTTTTGACATACCCTAACTGTCTTGAGTCAGAATACACAGAGTTCAGGGAGAGAAAGGCAAGATGAACATTTGAGATCAAAAAGTAATTAAATTGTATTTTTTAAATAAAAATAAACAATTGTTATGCTAGATAAAACCCTTCTTCCTCGGCTGGGATCGCTTACAACTGCATTTGGAACAGTTTTTTTTTTTTCTTTCAAAAAACGCACAGAACAAGAAGTGCGTTACACTTTACTGTGTGCGCAGTGGTGTAGTGGTGTCTGGAGAAGTATACTCTTAATTTATTTAAGGTATTGTTTTCGATATAATGTACTAATTCAAATTAGTAATCAACAATTAATCATCATGTTACCACTCTGAGTTACATGCTCTCGCGCATGTAGGCGGCATTTCTGTCATGAAACAGGACGAAGCGGGCGCAATCATATTTCAAAGGAAGCCGGCGCCACGGTCTTGCTTTTATGGAGTATTTGCATTTATTCACGTGCAATTGGATAAGATACTATGTGGTCGACTGTCATGATTTTGGCTAATGCAAGACACTACTGAATGATGCGCATCAGAGTGGATTTAGAAGTGGGTATACACAAAGCCGACTGAAGTGGGTGCGCCACGTACCTGCATATACTGCACCATCGTGCGTGTTCAATAAGTGCGTCTCTTCTTCAGTAAAATACAGAACATATGCTTAAAACTCCACCTAGTTAATCTTATGAAGCTTAAAGTAGGAATTCACATGAGACAGCTTGGTACCGTCCGCTTGCAGTACTAGCGTTAACTTCGCGCCACGCATGTTTTTTTTCCCCACCTTATTTCCCGCTCTCACTTTTCTCATCCTAATTCTACAAGTTGCAAGTTACAAAACACACGCAAAGTGCTGACCGACACTGATCACTGACGGGTGCGGTGTTCTACGATCGATTCGGGTATTACACACAAATGTTAAACAGACCCGGGATCCGAGGTAATAGATTGGGACCCGACCTGGACCCGGCTGACCATTTAAAATATAGACCCGAACCCGCACGGGTCCCGGGTCCTTGGGTCTCGGGTCCTCCGTGAAGACCTCTAGTTTGAAGCCACATTTAAACTGCATTTTGGAAGTTCAAAATCGGGGCACCATATCAGTCCATTATATGGAGAAAAACGCAGAAATGTTTTCCTCAAAAAACATAATTTTTGTATTTTAAACATTTTAATGAACTGCATTTAGGCCATTCTGAAGGTGCATTCAGGTTATGTGGCTAAAGATGGCTAAAGTCCTGTCAGAGAAACCCAGCTCTGACTTCCTCTCTGTGTGTTTGAGGTTTCATAGTGTTTCCGCTCACAGTAAGAGATGTTTAAATGATCACAGTATAGAAGATATACATCTGGATCAGACAATGAAGATCATACAGCTTCAGATCTGTGAGTTTATCACATTACATTTGATCAAGTTGGTTTATTTATTTATTTGATCGATTATCTTAATGAATGTGATTTTCTTTCTCTCATAGATCTGTTGATGTGGTCTCAAGCCACAGAGAGTCTAACAAACATAGCAGTAACTTTAGGAGCTGATGTGATTATAAGCTGTGATCTTGATATAGAGGAGATTTACTGGTACAAACACAAATCACCAGATCCTCCAGTGCCGATCTTACGCTCTTATAGCAGCACATTTATGGGAGCAAAATATGAAAACAGCATCTTCAAACTCAAATACTCACTGAATACTAACAGTCGTCTGTTGATCAAACAAATCAGCACTGATGAATTAGGAGTTTATTATTGTGTGAAAACTAGTGATCCACACAAATTCAGCAGTGGAACCAAAATCTACATCACTGGTAAGGTATTTTCTAATTTCAGTTGTACTTTCAATCTATATGATTGATTTCCATATTGAATGACACGGAATTACACTTACATTTCACTGCTGGTAATTTAACTGTGTATGTGACAAATAAAAATAAAAATGTCACTTTTAAAACTAAAGGTGCTTCACGATGCCATAGAAGAACCTTTTTTGTTTAAATGGTTCCACAACGAGCTTTTAATATGTGAAGAACCTTTCTATTTCACAAAAGGTTCTTTGTGGCAAAAGAAGGTTCTTCAGATTATAAAAAGGTAAGAAAGAGATGGTTCTTTAAAGAACCTTTGACTGAATGGTTCTTTGTCCTTTCGAGGGAACGAGGCACTGCATCCTCTAGCTATGGGGAACGCCTTCAGCATGACCGGTGACTTAAGTATACATCTAAACACAACCGGCCCCTAAGGAGTGTGTACATTTTTTTTTTTTCTGTGAAACAATTGTTTGGAATGAATTTTGTTGGCGAAATAGAGCAAAAATAGGCAATTTTGTGTCTAAATCGTAAGTCTGACATAAGTTGAACTCTTGTATACAATCAATATCACATTTGTGATTTTTGCACAAAAAAGGCACTCTTTGTGTGATATCGATTAACTATATAAAATTAAAAAAATATAATTTTCTGCCCCCATATCCTGAATTTCAGGAAATGCATTTTATTAGACTGAATCACACAGTGAAAGAACGCACTCTAAATAAGCACAGTCAGTCTAACGAGTGTTTAAGCACTCATAACTCCTCTATAATCAATGAAGCTGTCCATACACTGTATGACTGTAATGCCACGCCAGCAGAGGGAGCCCTCACCCATTGACTGACTGTTACCGCTCCCTCTGCTGCTTCTCTGGTTACTTCCTGTTTGGTGGCCATTTAAGGAGGCCTATACCAAACAGGCGTTGTGAAGTATAGTTTTGCCTGTGCGGGCTCTACCAAACGTTTTTCCTTTTTCATTATTGCCATGGTTTTGTTTCATAGTCATAGTTTTGTCTAGTTTCATTGCCAGAGTTTTTGCCTTGTTTCATTGCCTTGTTTATTTTGCTACTTTGGACTTTTGGTATTTTGACGTTCTGCCTGTTCATTGGATTACGCTTTTGCCTTGCCCTGGATATTACTGTTGGAGATCGACCCTGCCTGTCTGACTATGTTGTGTTTAATAAAGCTCGCAATTGGATCTATTCACTTGAATCTCTTACTTACATAGTTCGTACATCTGCACTTTGTTGCTTATGATGAGGGAATTCGTGAGTTTTAGTCTGAAAAAAAAAAAACCTCCAGGTTTCAGCAATGATGATTCTGAACGCCTCTGATTGGCCACTGCATTCTAAAAGTTGTGTGTGTGATTGGTTATAATGCTCAACACTGTAAAAAATGTGTAAAAAATAAAATATGATTTAACGTAAGCAGGTCTAAATTTACTACAGCGATCAAATCTTTTCATTTCATTTTCACTAGTTTCATGTTTGGAGTATTATAGTTTTATTGAAAAACCAGGGATCCCCCCAAGTATATATTTTTTTGGGGGTCTTATGGGGGGTCCAGGAACAGAACATGGAAAGGACCTGACGGGAAATCTCAATCATTATACTGCACTTTGGGAGCCCATTTTTCAGGTTTTATGACTCTTTCTGCTCAAGTGTTGGCTTGCGAGCCTCCTTGATCTGAAGCCGCCACCGTTTCTGTCTGACCGAGGTTAGGCAGGAGCCTCCTGCACTTGCATTGCAGTCTCATGCTGGACCTTGATGTTCTGGTTAGTTTCTCTGGTTTAATGTCGCATAGAACTACCTACTCACAGTCCAGTCTCAAGTGTTCCAGGATTTTACCTTCAGAATATATCTATGAACCTGAGACCATGCGCAGGAGCTGTGGTGGGTGAGTCTGATCCATTTCATCTCTCTTCATATTTCTAATGCTAGTTTACGTGGCTCACTAACTAGCTTTCTCCGCAGCGCCATGTGGACCTGTCTCTGTACCTTTTGACTTTGTTACAGGGTAGGACCTCTGCGAGCACCTCCCCTGCTGAAGTCAGAACCTCTTGTGCTTTCAGCTGATTGTGGTGATGGTCTCACCCGTCAGCACTGGATCCAGCCTGATGATAGCCTACATCTTCGGCCTCATGCTTGTTGGATCATGCAGCCAAGCCGCTAGGCTTCTGCGCGAGTCTCCTTGGCCTTCAGGTCCCCAGTATAGCGCTGCAACCCCAGGGCTCACGGGTTCTCCGTTCAGGCTGAGCATTTTCGGAGTGTAATGCTTTGTGATGTTCTCCCTGATGTGCTGGCTGGGTGTTTGTTTCGAGAAGCTGCCCCGAGGGGTTTCCTGAGATTTGAGTCATCCGCTCAACCACCAAGTTAGAGCTTGTCTCGCTGAGGCGTGGAGGGGCTTCACTCCTTAACTCCACTCTGCAGTTTGATAGATGGTTAGGCCCATTTGAACCCCCTGTTACACTGCTCTTATGGTCGAACCAGTGAATCGCCCCTCTGAGGAGTGGGCTTGAGTTCAATGCTTTCCCTGAAGTACGAGTGAGAGCTGTTTCTGTGGGAAAAACTTCCTGAGAGTTTTCGGTCTGAGGAGGTTATTGGTTAATGGTTATTGGGTCCAGGTTCTTTTGGGTCTGGTGAAATGGGACCCATGCTCTCTATCAGGATGGAGAACATAGGACTATGTTCGGCTAACTAACAGCTGACGGTCTCCCTTTGGGCTCTGCTAGACTGTCCTTTAATCTGGCACCGCCTTCTGGTCGAGCTAGGGTGTGCTCTCTTCACTACGAGGGCTAGCAATGCACCTCTCTTTCTCAGTTTGAGTCGTAGGGACCACCTCAGCCCAAGGTGACTCACCTCCTTGGTCAGTTGCCTCCATGGTGGGATCCTGTTGCTGTAGGAATGTGTGATCCCCTTCTAAGCCTGGATCCCATTTCTGATGGTCCCATTTGCGGTTAATCTGCTCCCTAAACGTGGAAGTGCTCCACTCACTGTGGGAGGGTCTTTATAAGCTCCCCACTCCTGGGCAGATCCTATGAGTCCTTGCCACTGGGCTTTGACCACTCGGTACCGGTTGAGCTAGATCCGTCCCTTTGCTAGCATCAGCCCTCCGTTCATTAAGCTCCGTGGCAGTGACACCAGGAATTCTGGCCACTTGCTACATCCGTGATGAGTTACCCTGTTGGTCAAGCCTTGCATTGCTTCCCTTACGTTAGAGGGTTACCTTTGAGCTTGTAAAAAACGCTACCCGATTGAACGTCTGAGAACTCCTCTCACTGGGTCTTGCACTCCTTGGAGCTTCATGGAGCAGCAGCCTCAGGTTGTTGGGCCTCTCTCTGCCTCCCTGTTGGGTTGCTCTTTTGTTGTTTGAGTTTTGCTGTGCTCCCCTCACCATAGAGAGTGACTAAAAGCCATCTCGCTCAAAAATGAGATAATGATACTGAGTGAATGCTCTTGACAAATAATATATGTCCATCAAATACTTTTACTTCAAATTCGCTAAAATACTAGCCTCAGCCCAATCAGAAGTACCAGTATTTACATAGAAACCTATACATCTGAGCCTGATAAAAATGCATTTTTAAAGAAAGAAGTCAGATTGATTTAGGGGCTTTTGCATCTGAACTCTTCATATGTAACCTGAGACATTCCTCTATGACATTGTTGTGAAGAACCTTTTAAAATACCTTTATTTTAAAGAGTGTATATGTTTATAAAGTTGTTAAAGACTGAAACTAAGATTGATACAGTTAGAAACGTTTGACAGATTCAGTCCACAGGAATCAGAGAGAATCAAATGATGCTCCTCAACATGAGACTCAATGGAGAAATCTGACCATTATCACATCTGTCCTGCTGAATATACTTTTGATCATCGCATTAATAGGTTTGTACTGCTATTACTACAGATATGTTAAGGTATCATTAAACTAATAAGGGGACAAACTCTAGATCCACACAAATGTAACCATATCGTATGTGGTATTTGTTTTGACTGTCATAATGTGTAAATTCAGTGACTGATTCAGTTTAATTGTTATTTCAGGTATGGTGAAGAGCTACATTGATGTAACTGGAAGATCTAAAAATGACACTGCAGCTCAAAACTCAAGTAATTCAAAGGTAAAACACTGTATAGGTTATCTTATTTGTACCTGTCCTTGTGATTACTGCAGTAAATCATTTCAACCTCAAATAACATTAAAAAGATTCATTATTTGAATGATCTGAAACGTTTAAAATGTCACACAACTCAGACACTTGACTCAGACTGAAAATATTTAAAAATGTGATTCAAGCTTGTCATGCTTGAAAAATAGTCCCCTGTGAGAACACATTTGTGATAATCACCACCTGACTGTACATTGTCTTATATACTGTATACAGCCATTGATATTTAAAATCTTCCTCTTTTAGTGTGCTGAAGTTGATTTATTCATGTGTCCCGGAAACGCCAGGCCTTGTCCAGAGCTGAGCACTGCTGTCCTCTACTGCCAATGAAATTTTCTACTAGTTCTGCAGTTTTGTGTTTTATTATTTGACATACCATTGGAAATCAAGGACACAAACTCACTAAATGTACTAAAGATTTTTTTGTTTTGTTTTTTTTGGCCTGCATACTAATTGTTTTGAATATTTTTTGTACATATTAAAATGTCTATCATCTACACACCTCTTGCTTGTGGTTTATACACACATAGTATGGCTTCGTGCAAATGACGTTTTCCGCTGGTTTGCTCACTTGATATACGACACAATCTTATACACTTGCATGCAACAGGTGGTGAACATGAACACAAAAAACTGTGAACAAATGTACACTTGAACCTGTTTTACTACTGCGATTCTCACATCTTATTCACTTCCTGTCAAAAAAACAACTGTCAAACCAAACAAACATTTCTGTAGGAGACAGAATAAGAGTACCCTTACCAAAAAGAAGTATACTTCAAGTTTCATTAAGTATACTTAAGTAAAGTTCAAGTATATTATTAAGTATACTTTATGTAGTAAGTATACAAATATCAGTGTACTAGTAGTATACTTGTAAGTGTACTATTTCAGTACTCCTTGGGACTAAATTGGCCCACTTTCTAGTATATAAAAGTAAACATTTAAGTATACTTTAAGTATAACAGTAGTACACTTTGAGTACACAGCTAGTTTTTATCTATGTTTTAGTTTGTACTGCAACAATACTAAAAGTGAACTTATAGGTACGCTAATAGTTTACTAATTAAATACTTGTAGCATTTTTAGTACACTTTGAAGTATAGTCTCAGTAAACTACTAGTGTAATATGAGTATACTTGCAGTATAAAACTAAGTTTCCTTTAAGTGAACTTTACATCATACTTTAAGTATACTACTATGTCCCTATTAAGAATAAATTTGTATATATTTTGTTATATGAATATCTGAACACACAAAATATCAAAAAAAAAAAAGAAAAAAAAAAAAAGAAAAAAAGAGAACAGGGTATCTGCTTGTAAACAAAAACATTTTATTCTACTTCCTTTTTTATAAACACTTGAATGTTGGCAAGTTTTATAAATAATAATAATAAAAAAGAAGTAAATAATATTTTGAACAAAAAGATGAAAAAAGACTATGAATTGGATTGACAGTCATAATTACCTTGTCATGGGTCACTTTTTATTCCATAACGTTACATGAGAACAATCTGAGAACAATATTGCTCAAATATATGTAGACTTTTTCCAAGTACGCTTAAATGTCATTTTAAGTATATTTCTGAAAAGTACATAAAATCACATTTCTGAGAAGTACCTAAAAAGTAGACGTATACTTTCCTTTTTTTTAGTATAAAAACAACATGATGTAAAAAATGTGTAAGTCAAGCATACTTAAATGTCATTTTAAGTATATTTCTGAGAGGTATATACAATGTAGACTGAAAGTATACTTTCCTATTTTTAGTTTAAACTAAGTATACTAATAGCACACTTGAATAAACTTCTTTTTCGTAAGGGTAGTAACAACATCTGACCACAAAGAATGGAAAACTATGAACAAAACTACACTAAACACAACTCACAAATTTAAATGTTACGGGGTAACACTTTTTTTCTTTTTTTTCTCAAGTATAGTGTCCTAACATTTGGCATCTAACTCAGAATAACAGCTTCCTGGAAGTAGGACGTTGATAGCCTCATGTGACAGGAAGGAAGTGAATATTCCCCCCCCCCCCCCCCCCCCCCCCGGTTGTTTGCTTATACACCATTGAGAAATAAAACATGGATAACATCTAGAAAAATAATTACAAAAGGAAAAAGCCTAGTCCCAGACTATAATGTAAGTCTGCGTGTGTGTGTATTTTATTACACAGATCTGCTCATATGGTGTCGAGGCTGCAGTGATTTTAACAGATCAGCAAACAGATTTTGGTCAAAATGTGACTATAAACTGTGATTTTGCCAGTCTTCCACAATTTCAGCTACTTTTTACTACAGTAAAACATTTAAACACAAATATTCAGTGCAAAGTAAACATCGCCTGTTCATAAATAATGTCATTCTTGATGATTTAGGACTCATTTTATGTCTAAAGCTTAAAAATGTTTATATATATATATATATATATATATATATATATATATATATATATATTTTTTTTTTTTTTTTTTTTTTTTTTTTTACGTGCTAAAATCAAGCTAATAGCATGACTGAGAGAGTGATATTGCTTTTATAAATCAGTTTACTGTATGTTCTGTTTAGGGGAAAGTAAATACTTACATATAAAACTTAATTTTGCATGTGAAACTTAATGTGTCCTTTGTCAATGTCTTTTTCTATTACTGTCAAAACACAATAGAGTAGACCACAAGAGAGCAGTGTTGAGCTAGAAAATAAAATAAATAAATAAATAAAAGTAAACATTTAGACTACACTGGTATTAAATAAAAACATACGGTGTAAATACACAAAGCTTTACAACACAACGGGTCCTATTTAACGTCCTGATAAGGACTACAACTATGGATGTGGATTTTTTGTACTTCTTATTAAGATCATATTAAAACTGACTTAGAGCCTATCATGTTTTTTATGTTTAGTGATAAACTCACTCTGTGGCCATCTTTTTCCATCATGAAACTGAATAAACATTAATCTCTTTTTGAATTTCTTAAAGGCACAGCATAAAAAGGTTCATAAAAAGAGTGGACTTTAGTCATACAAATATTATAAAAAAATAAATAAATAAAACGACGTTAAAAGTGGACCTCAAGGGAAACATAATTGAAATAAAAATGAATACTCAAAACATTTTACGATATGACACCTTTCAAAAGATCGTTAAACTCAATCATTGTATATTATTACTGTTTGTGACCACCAGAGGACAGCACTGGCCCATTGTAGCACACTTAAAAGTGCCTTAACTGAACTAGCTTCAGCTATATTACTTTTAAATAGCCCAAGAAATAAAATGTACAACAACAACAACAACAATAATAATAATAATAATAATAATAATAATAATAATAATAATAATAATGGACATTTCAAAGAGAATAATAACAACATGAGAATAAGAACATAACATGACAATTATTAATTTATTTGTGATGGTTAGGTTGCATTCAATTTTAGGCATTTCATTTTCATTTGTTAGTTGTGATCAGTTGTACATTATTATTTTGTGCTATTTTGTAACTGTGTTTTATGTGATGTGGTAGCTGTCTTCTGGAGCCTAAGACAAATTTCCCTAAAAAGGGACAATAAAGTATATCTTGAACCTTGAACCTTGAAAAGTGATAAATAGGTTGCTTTTAGAAGGTGACCTATATTCTAATTAAATCATTAGGTTAAAAACGAAGTTTTTAACTGGGTTGATAAGATCTTTTAATATTTGGGGTAGTGTGCATGAGTCACACATAGACTTCAACATTCAGGACGTGAATCACAACAATGATAACTCAACCGTATCAATAACCATTTTATTAGCTTTTTTTGTTTGTTTGTTTGTTTTTTTGTTGTGCTACTGCTGACACAAGACAGCAAATGAAATTGGCAAATACAAACAACAACAGTAAAGCAAAGCTATTGCATAATTTATTCACATCGCAATGCCCTCTGGGAGTCAGTGAGTAGCTATACCAAGTCAAGAGTAAACCTAAAGTAAAGAATCAAGTAACCCCGGCAGTTCTTTGTTAGTTACTACAACTCTTGTGTAAGTAAACTATACTAAGTAAGCATTTGTCAGTAAAACATACTATTCCTATTTCACTTTACTTAGTTTTTTTAAGGCAATCGGTTTCCAGACTTTTTCTAAGTAAAGTCAACTAATTACATTTTACAATGTGGTGCAAGTACATATGTGACCCTGGACCACAAAACCATTCATAAGGGAAATTGAGATTTATACTAAATTGAGTTTGTTACGACAGGACAATATTTGGCTGAAATACAGCTATTTGATATTTGGAATCTAAGGGTGCAAAACAAAACAAAAAATCTAAATATTGAGAAAATTGCCTTTAAAGTTGTTCAAATGAAGTTCTTAGCAATGCATATTACTAATCAAAATTAAAGGAACACTTCACTTTTTTTTTTTTTTTTAAATAGGCTCATTTTCCAACTCCCCTAGAGTTATACAGATGTGTTTTACTGTTTTTTAATCCATTCAGCCGATTGTCGTGTCTGGCGGTAGCACTTTTAGCATAGCTTAGCATAAATCATTGAATCCGATCAGACCATTAGCATCTCACTATAAAATGACTGAAGAGTTTCGATATTTTTCCTATTTAAAACTTGACTCTTCTGTAGTTGCATCGTGTACTAAGACTGGCGGAAAATGAAAAGTTGTGATTTTCTAGGCCGATATGGCTAGGAACTATACTCTCATTCCGGCATAATAATCAAGGAATTTTACTGCCGTACCATGGGTGCAGCAGGCGCAATGATATTACACAGTGCCTAAAAGTGACCGGCACTAAGTTTGTGTAGATACAGAGAGTTGCAGCCGGCAGAGTTGACGGTTGTGTAATATCATTGTGCCTGCTCCACCCATGATTCGGCAGCAAGGTTCATTAATTGTTACACCGGAATGAGGAAGTTTCTCCCCACTTTTAATTGTTTTACTTCAATGAAAGGTTAGCATTTTGTGAATTTTTTGAATGTAAGATCAAAAAGATAAACAAAGCAGATTTATTTTCATAGCCGTCTTTTGCTCATATTTACCAAGGGTGCCAATATTCGAGGAGGGCACTGTATATATATATGTATATATATATATATATATATATAACATTTAAGAAAAAAAATCATTTTAGAAAATATTTTTAAGATACCTGTTGTTTTTACTTACACTCTTTTTAGTCATTAATCTGGAAATGGTAAAAGAGATAATCAAAATATGACACCAACCACATGAGACTTCTAAGAGCATCACACATGTGTTTTAATTGAAACTTTAAGGTCAAGGTTAATCAAACATTTCTTAATGAGCAGCTTCACACTCCGAATTACTGATTCCTCTGTATGTAGCAATGGTATTTGTTGAGTTTGAGGGAGAAATTTCTGTTGACATGGTGTTTCCAATACACTGTAATGTCTTCAACTGTAAATTGAAGTTCTGTAGAAGAAACCCATGGTGTCCAGCATAGACACTGAAAAGAACTAATACAACTCATGTGCCTGTTGTAATTCATCTCTGTCAAGTGAGGTTGCTTGAGCATTTTCAAGGTGTCATATCATAACCATCAGGTCTACTGTACAGCAGGTCTGCACAGCTGATGTTTACATAGAGAAGCAAAGGAGCATTTTGAAACTTGGCCTTATATAAATGGCAGGTGTGCTCATGTAATGCTTTCTGTTAAAGGGGTCATCGGATGCCTATTTTCCACAAGTTAATATGATTCTTTAGGGTCTTGATGAAAAGTCTACAATATACTTTGGTTAAAAATTCTCAAAGGTTGTGTAAAACAACACCCTTTTTACCTTGCCAAAATCAGCTCTGCAAAAATCATCTCATTCTGGTCGAGGCTGCTTTAAATGCAAATGAGCTCTGCTTGCACCGCCCCTCTCTTCTCTCTGTGGTGTGACCAGTCTGTTTACTTTAGCCGCATTTAGCTGCTAAACTTGATAACTAGCCCTTATACTCACTTCTGCTGTGAAGCTGGATCATGAATGATTTGCGCGAACATAGACGGATATATGTAGATTGGGAGGCGCATTCCCTTCACAAACAAATGTAATCTATTGCATCTTCAGCGGCTCAGATGTCAGGAGTAAATGACGACCACTATGTTCATTATTACATCCAGCAACACAACACCTCAATCGCTCAATCTGAGATATTCTTGTCTAATTTACATCCCTGCTCCGGCATCGAAACAAAGAGGGCGGACTGTTACAGCTGATCTGAGGTAAGACGCTCATGTCAATCAACTATGGTGGGAGCGGACTCTGTTGGTGTGACGCCACAACGACTGAGAACGGCTCGATTTGAAAAAGGGAATATTATTTTTACAGATTAATTAAAAACCACTGCATGGATTTTTATCATTATAGCGTAGATTTGTACATACACTGCCAACACACATTAATGTTCAAACAACATGAAAAAGTCAACTTAGTATCCGATGACACCTTTAAGCAGTTCAGATTTGAGTATGATCAGTAGCACATTTGAGTGTGGACTGCATGATTGAACCAGTTACAATATTAATATAAAAATAAATCACAGTTATTTAAGAATGAAGAGTCCTATACAATGAAGGTTAATCTGCACTGGAACCAACAGAGAACTTATAGCTATTATAACTTATAGGTAAGTAAGGAAAGATACTAATACAAATGTGTTTGAATAAAAAAAATCTGTTTAAAATGTACTGTATAATTTGTTTTGTGTTTTTGTGCAGATGCTGGTTTATTTCTCCATCTGACCAGAAACGTTTCCACAACATTTTGTAGTATTACTGTTTGTGACCACCAGAGGACAGCATTGGCTCACTGTAAATTTAGGACACCTAAATGTGTCTTAATTGAACAACTTGCTTGATGCTTGAGCTACTTTAGTTTAATAATCATAGTAATACAGTAGGTACATTAGGAAGTGAAATCTGTGGGGAAATGATCTTACCTCTTCCCTGCAGATGTTTTTGTGTATAATCTGGCATGTAGGAACAGATTCCAGTGGCTGCTAGGTAGGTAGTCTGGGTATTATGGACATGTCAAAGAGAATAATAACAATTACATGACAAATATGAATTTATTTATATGATTTTTTTTTTCTTCAGTTTTCCGCATTTCATTATTGTGTTATGTTGTGATCAGTCGACATACAGTTGACATACTTGGCACAATTTGCTTGCCTCTAATGGTGGAATGTTCTGCACAGCATCATGGGTAATGTAGTTTTTTTGTTGTTGTTGTTGTTGTTGTGCCAGAAAATCAGCTATTAAACAACTGAACTTTAAATCTTTGAATTACCACTGTGTATGAAATGTGCTGTATAAATAACCTTGCCTTGCCTATTAATTTTGCTATTTTTTGCTTGTGCAGCTACTGGTTCATATATTTATTTCTGACAGGCAAAGATTAGTATTCATAGGCCTCATTTAAGATTTAATCATGGCTGATGTCATGTTTCTATTCTGTATTGGTGTTGTTTGCAGTTTCCAGTGTGTCTGTAGGACCTAGTTGAAATCATTGGTGTTATTAGAGACTCTATCATTTTGCTGTATTTATATCAGGAAAGTAATGCCAGAGAACATTCATATGTTTTGGAGATGCAATAAAAGCATGGTTGAAGGCAATCCCTCAACAGAAGGCCAGGATGCAATGTTCAGAGCTCAAACATAAAGTTTTACCTCAGAGTATGCAAAGGAACAAAATCTGTTTTTGCTTTGTCATTATGAAATATGTATGATACATATGTAAAATAGTAATAAAACTGTATATACTTTGCATATGAACGTGAACGTGCTCTTACCAAACTTTGTTAATAAAATATCCAGTAATTTGGAAAAAAATAAAAGTCTGAATACTTTCTGAATGCACTGAATTGTTCTTTTTTTGACAAAATCTATTAAAATTCACAACTTTTAGAATTATGCATATGTCATTATTTAAATGTTATATATAAAATGTATATATGTTTGTATCATAAGCATTCTTATAAACTGCGTATAAACAAACAAACTTGATAAAAATTTCACACAGAACTCAGAAATTGACTGGACAAAATGATTGGCACCTTGCCAAAATTGTAAGAAATAATTGCTTTTCAAGCATGTGATGCTCCTGTAATTTGTATTTAGTCATACCTGTGACGAGCAACAGGTGTGGACAATATAGTTATCACACTTGCAACCAGTTAAAATGGAGAAAAAATGACTCAACCTTTGTGTTGTGTGTCACAATGTGAAAAACAATTGTGAAAAAAATTGTGGAAAAACATGGACAATCTCAAGACTACAAGTCCATCTCCAGAGATCTTAATGTTCCTGTGTCCACTGTGTGCAATATCATCAAGAGGTTTACGGCCTATGGCACTGTAGCTAACCTCCCTGGACGTGGATGGAAGAGCAAAATAAATAAAAAATAACAACGAAGGATTGTTTGAATGGTGGATAAAGAACCCAGATTAACTTCCAAACAAATTCAAGCTGATCTGCAGACACAGGGTACAACAGTGTCAGCTCGCACTATCCGTCCCCATCTGAATGAAACGGGGCGCTATGGTAGGAGACCCAGGAGGACACCACTGCTGACACAAAGGCATAAAAAAGCATGACTGGAGTCTGTGACAAAACCACAATCCTTCTGGGAGAACGTACTGTGGACACGAGACAAAAGTAGAGCTTTTTGGTAAAGGACATCATGGCACTGTTTACAGAAAAAGAAATGAGGCCTTCAAAGAAAAGAACACAGTCCCTACAGTCAAACATGGTGGAGGTTCAAAGATGTGTTGGGGTTGCTTTGCTGCTTCTGGCACTGGAAGCCTTGACTGTGTGAACGGTATCATGAAATCTGATGATTACCAAAGAATTTTGGGGCACAATGTAGTGGCCAGTGTCAGAAAGCTGCGTCTCCAACAGAGGTCATAGGTCTTTCAGCAGGACAATGACCCGAAACACACTTCAAAAAGCATTCAGAAATGGTCACAAACGAAGTGCTGGAGAGTTCTGAAATGGCCAGCAATGAGTCCAGATCTGAATCCCATAGAGCATCTGTGGAGAGATCTCAAAACAGCAGTTGGGAGAAGGCATCCTTCAAATCTGAATGACCTGGAGCAGTTAGCAAAAGAAGAGTGGTCCAAAATTCCAGTAGAGAGGTGTAAGAAACTCATTCATGGTTACAGGAAACAATTTATTTCAGTTATTTTTTCCAAAGAGGGTGCTACTAAATATTAAGTTAAGGGTGCCAATAATTTTGGCCAGTGCATTTTTTGGGTTCTGTGTGGAATTGTATCAGATTAGACTTTTCTAATCTATTGTGTGTGTGTGTGTGTGTGCGTGTGTGTGTGTGTGTGTGTGTGTTGTTCCAATGCAAACAAAAAAACATGTGAGTACCAAAACATTTGCAACTGCAACAATGTTCTGAGAGAAGGATTGCATTTTCTGACAGAATTGCAAGGGTGCCGATATTTTTGGCCATGACTGTATACTTCATAATTTTATGAAGAGCTAATATTTGCACTGTTAAAGACAAATTAAATAAAGATTGAACTACAAACCTTTTATAGACTTTGTCCAAAAGAATATAACACACTCAGTCCACAGGAATCAGACAGAATCAGATGATTCTTCACAACAACTCAGTGGAGAACCATGACCATCACATCTGTCCTGCTGAATGTGCTTTTGATCATCGCATTGATAGGTTTGTACTTGTATGTTCGCGTCTCAATTAACTAATTACAAGACAAACGGGATGGTGAAAAGGTATGGTGAAAAGCTACATTGACGTAACTGGACGATTTAAAAATTTCACTGCGGCTAAAAAAAAAAAAGTAATCTACAGGTAAGATACGTCTTCAGTAAATGTTATCTTATTTTGACCCGTCCTAGTGATTTTTGCAGTGAATTCATTCAACTTCAAATAGCATGAACGAGATTCATTATTTGAATGATCTGAAACATTTAAGATGTATGCTGTGCTGTTACGTGACTCTCTTAAATACACAACTGAGATGAAAAACATTCAAAAATGTGACTTAAATACTTCATAATTTGAGGGCTAGACTAATGCTGCACATCCAGCTTCTCATTTATGCAAAATAAACCCCTTCATCCACTGAAAACTTTTATTAATGACCAGCTGACTGTAAATCATGTCTTACATTGGAAATCAAGGACACAAACCTCAATAAATGTACTAAAGAGATTTTTTTTTTTTTTTTTGGCTTGCATACTAGTTGTTTTGAATATTTTTTTGTACATATTATAATGTCTATCATCAAAACTAGCATGTTATTAGGGAAAAAAAAAAAAAAAACCTTATACTCACTTCTGCTGTAAGTGAAGCTGGATCACAAATGTTTTGCACGTACATAGATGCATTTGTTTAGATCAGGAGGTGCATTCCCTTCACAAACAATCGTAATTCACTGCATCTTCAGCAGCTCAGATGTCAGGAGTAAATGACGACTACTACGTTCATTATTACATCCAACAACACAACACCTCAATCGCTTAGTAGTCATTCTTGTCTACGTCCCTGCTCCAGCATCGAAACAACGGTGATCGGACTGTTACTGCTCATTCAAGGCAACTATTGTGGGAGTGGCCTCTGTCGGTCTGTCGTCACACAGACAAGATCCTGAGAATGGCTTGATTTGAAAAAGGGGAAATTATTTTTACAAATTAAATAAAAACCACTGGGTGGATTTTTATCATTGTAGGGCATATTTGTACATACATTGCCAACACACATTTATGTTCAAACAACATGTAAAAGTGAACTTTGCATCTGATGACCCCTTTAAACTTGACCAAGTGAACATGAACACAAAACACTATGAACAAATGTACACTTGAACCTGTTTTACTACTGAGTTTCACACATCATTTATCTTACTCATTTTCATAAAACTGTCAAACCAAACATTTCAGTAGGAAACAGAATAAGAGTAACAACATCTGACCACAAAGAACAGAAAACTATGAACAAAACTACACTAAACACAACTCACAAATTTAAATGTTACAGGGGTAACACTTTTTTCTTTTTAAGTACCAATTCTCACTATTAACTAGCATGCATATTAGCATATTGTCTGTTTATTATCACTTAAAAAGTTATTTATTTATTATATATTATTAATGTCTTCTGCATGACCAACTTCCTTACTAAGTTACGCATAAGTGTTGTTATTTTAAAGTTATATATACATATGTTTGTATTGTTAGCATTCTTATTAACTGCGTATATTGCATTCTGGTTACGAGGCTAAAGATGGCTGAAGTCCTGTCAGAGAAGCCCAGCTTTGACTTCCTCTCTTGTCTGTGTGCTTGAGGTTTCATAGTTTCCACTCACAGTACGAGACGTTTAAATGATCACAGTATAGAAGATATTCAACTGAATCAGACGATGAAGATCATACAGCTTCACATCTGTGAGTTTATCACCTCAAATTTTTATTGAACCATGTTTCTTTAGATTTAATATCTTACTAAATGTGTTTTTCCTTCTCTCGTAGATCTGTTGATGTGGTCTCAAGTCACAGAGAGTCTAACAAACATAGCAGTAACTTTAGGAGCTGATGTGAATATAAGCTGTGATCTTGATATAAAGGAGATTTACTGGTACAAACTGAAATCACCAGATCCACCAGTGTCAATCTTACGCACTTATAAAAGCACATATGAAGGAGCTGAATATGAAAACAGCATCTTCAAACACAAATACTCAGTGAAAACTAACAGTCGTCTGTTCATCAGAAATATCACCACTGATGAATTAGGAGTTTATTATTGTGTCAAAACTAGTGAACCACGAAAATTCAGCAACGGCACCAAAATCTACATCAGCGGTGAGTGATTTAATCCACACTACAGATATACTTTATAATTTTATAAAGAGCTAGGCCTAATATTTTTGCAGTTTCATTGCACCATTAAAGATTGAAATTGAATAACAACTGAACTACAAACCTTTTACAGACGTTGTCCAAAAGAATATAACAGACTCAGTCCACAGGAATCAGACAGAATCAGATGATTCTTCACAACAACAGACTCCATGGAGAACCGTGACCATCACATCTGTCCTGCTGAATGTGCTTTTGATCATCGCATTAATAGGTTTGTACTTTTTTGTTCAGGTCTCAATGAACTGACTACAAGAAGAAAAATTCTAGATCCACATCTGATTATCATATTTGTTTCAAATCTTGTGTGTGAATTCAGTGATGTTTTCTTCATTGTTTCAGGTTTGGTGAAGAGCTACATTGACATAACTGGAAGATTTAAAAAATACACTGCAGCTCAAAACTCAAATAATCTACAGGTAAGATACGTCTATATTATTTTATTATCATCTGTTCTAGTGATTCTTGCGGTAAATATTTTCAACCTCAAAAGACATGAAAAAGAAACAAATATCATTTGAATGATCTGAAACATTTATGATGTTACGCTACTCTGTGAAACACTTGACTCAGGTGGAAAATATTTAAAATGTGATTCAAGCTTGTCATGCTTCAAAAATAAACCTTCATCCCCTGTGAAGACATATTTGCGATAATGACTGACTGAGTGTACATTATGTCTTACATACTGTATATGGCCATTGATATTTAATCTTTCTCTTTCAGTGTGCTGAAGTTGATTTATTCATGTTTCCTGGAAACACCAGGCTTTGTCCAGAGCAGAGCACGACTGTCCTCTACTGTCAATGATATTTTCTACTAATTCTACAGTTTTATATTTTATTATTTGACATACCACTGGAAATCAAGGACACAAACCTCAATAAATGTAACATTTTTTTTTGTTGTTTTTTTTTTTTTTGCATATTAAAATGTCTATCATCTGCACAGCTCTCGTTTGTGGTTTACACACATGGTTTCATGTAAATGAAGTCTGACACATTCACATACACTTGTACGCAGCAGGTGGTTTAAACTTCGACCAAGTGAACATGAACACAAAACACTGTGAACAAATGTACACTTGAACTTGTTTTACTACTGAGTTTCACATATTTTATTCTGGTCATCTTAATCATTTTCATAAAACTGTCAAACTGAACATTTAAGTAGGAAACAGAATAAGAGTAACAACATCTGACCACAAAGAACAGAAAACTATGAACAAAACTACACTAAACACAACTTACAAATGTAAATGTTACAGGGGTAACACTTTTTTCTTAAGGACTAATTCTCACTATTAACTAGCATGCATATTAGCATATTGTCTGTTTATTATCATTTAAAGCACATTTTATTGTCTTATTTTGTGTGACCATATTTAAGATCCCTTAATCCACCCTATACCTAAACTTAACAACTACCTTATTAACTAGTAATAAATAGCAAATTAGGAGTCTGTTGAAACAAAGACATAGTTAATAATTAGTTAATAGTGAGAATTGGACCTTAAAATAAAGTGTGACCATTAAAGGTATGAAATTATGAAATTAAGATTAATACTTTAAATAAATAAATAACTCAATAGCTTATAATTGTTTATTGTTGATTTTTGAACAAATAAAAGACAACACTACATGTGTGGTCAAAGCAAACCTCCCTTAACTTCCTGTTGATTGTGGTTAAAATCACCCTGTTATTTTCAAAGTTCTGTGGTAAAGTTTCATCTCTAAAGTCGTGTGAAAGAAACAAGACTGAATCATGAAGTTTTTTTTACATCCTGAAGATCATGCAGCTTCAGCTCTGTGAGTTTATTGTACTTTATGAATATTTTGTACATTTTTAAATTAACTTATTGTTTTATGACACAGTTACATTCCAAATTTTTTTGTATGTGTGTGTGTTTTATTTCCCAGATCTGCTCATATGGTGTCAAGCTGCAGAGACTTTAACAGATCGACTAACAGATTTGGGTCAAAATGTGACTATAAATTGTGATTTTGATGTAAAGGAGGTTCACTGGTTATTACTGAAACTACCAGATCCTCCATTTATGATATTACAATCTTCCACAACTTCAGCTACTTTTTACTAAAACATTTAGACACAAATATTCAGTGCGAAGTAAACATTGTCTGTTCATAAATAATGTCACTCTTGATGATTTAGGACTTTATTACTGTGTGACCACAGACTCTCCTCCAAAACACAGCGAAGGCACCAGACTACACATCACTGCCCACATGGAAATAACCTATATAAACATATATGTTTTAATATAGGTTTTGATATAGGTTTTTAATATATGTGACATATATAAAATTGGCCGTTTTCCTATATTATATGTACATATATGTACACATGAGAAGAATCAGACACAATGGCCGATTATTATCCTCATATCTGCTTTCATAAATGCTCTTCTAATCACTGTAATCGTAGGTGAGTAACTTGATAAAACTATATGTGTGGGACAGTATTTTTTAGGCAACGTAAAGCATAAATGATGCTAGAAAATAGACAAAAACACAAGACAGTTAAGTTTTGGGGAAAATATTTTTTAATGTTAAATCTAAATTTACATTGTTATTTTTAAGGACTATTAAAGCTTCTTGCTCATGGAAGAAACAGAAGCAGAGACAACGTGAAACAGTTTCAAGATATGAATCTACAGCAGCTTCAGATTCTGGATCCACCACAAGACTCAACACTAACAAATACAGGGGTTGGACAATGAAACTGAAACACTTGCCAATATAGTATTGGAGGTTTCATGGCTATATTTGCGCTGTCTGGTGCCCAATCTTCACTTATTGTACATTACACCAGTTAGAGCAGAGTGTAAAGTTTCATTATGTGCACCCAATGGTTCAAACATTGTACCTTGAAGGTAGTGCTCTGTATCAGGATAATAATGCACCAATACACACAGCAAGACTGGTGACAGACTGGTTTAATGAACATGAAAATTAAGTTGAACATCTCCCATGGCCTGCATAGTCACCAGATCTGAATATTATTGAGCCACTTTGGGGTGTTTTGGAGGAGCGAGTCAGGAAACGTTTTCCCACATCAGCATCACATAGTGACCTGGCCACTGTTCTGCAAGAGGAAAATGGCTCAAAATCCCTCTGGCTGCTTTGCAGGACTTGTATTTGTCACTCCCACGATGAAATGATGTTGTATTGGCTGCAAAAGGAGGCCCAATATCATACTAATTGTGATCTAAAACCAGGTGTTTCAGTTTCATTGTCCAACCCCTGTATATGTTACATTAAACTGTAAGGTTGATTGTGTCTCTCTCAATGTTTAAGTTTAAAACGTTAAATTCAGGCCAATAGCTCTGCTGAAAGAGTGATATTGCTTTTATAAAACAATTTACTGTATGTGCTGTTTAGGTGTAAGTAAATATAAAATACATCTAACACCTAATTGCTGTTGGCCTTGTTCTGTGCCAGAGCAGACCACAAGAGAGCAGTGCTGAGCTAGAAATAAACTGGTACTAAATAATAATAATAATAATAATAAGAAGAAGAAGAATAAACATATGGTGTAAATATACAAAATAAAAATCTATTTTCTTTTCAATTTGCAAGGTTCACAACACAAGGGGCCCTAATTAAGGCCCAACTAAGAATATGGATTTTGTCTATTTGTTATATTAAGATCATATCAAATCTGACCTAAAGACTTTTATCCAGCCTATTATGTCTTTTATGTATATGCTCAACAGTAAACTCGCTCTGTGGCCATCCTTCTTCATCATGAAACTAAACAAACATGAACCTATTTTGGTCTCTTAAAGGCACAGCAGGAAAAAAAAAATCCTGTTTAATTCCTGGGTTCATAAAAAGAGTGGACAATAATCATTATTAGTCATTTAAAATGAATGAATGAATGAATGAATGAATAATACTCAACATAATACCCCAACATATTGTATTGTATTACTGTTTGTGACCACCAGAGGGCAGCACTCACTGTAGGACACATTATTTTCAAAGCATATATCATCGATTAACAACCTCTGAACTCACAATAGGCCTGCCTTTAAAGGTTTCTGATTTACTGGTATAAATAAATAAAAAATTCCTTATGGACAAAATGCATGGAGTTTTTACTTTTAGGACCAGATTGTTGCACACAGAAGAAGCAGCAGAAGATGTAGAAATAGTTATTTTAAGAAAAAAAAAAAAAAAAATGTAGGCTGGATGTACGATTATAAGATGTTTTAGTAGATGTGGTTAAGTTTCAACATTGACACAAACCAATTCCATCTTAAAACAGAAACACACATGAATGTCATCAGGAGGAGGCAGTCACGTGCAAATGTATTTGCTCATGTGCTCATTTTATACATCCCACAATATCCAAAATATGATGTCCCATCTCATGATCCCTTTAAATAGTGCCTTGCCTTACTTGTCTTGCTAATGTAAAGCACTTTATATATGATTTTCGCATGCACAGTGGCCAAACTCGGTCCTGGAGGGCTTATATATAATGCATATAAATGTGATCGTGGTCCTACCAAACTTTGTTAATAAAACAAAGTTTGGAAAATATATGTTTGAGTCTGAATACTTTCTGAGTAGTCTTTTTTGGCAAAATGTATTAAAATTCACAATTTTTAGAATTACGCATATTTGTTGTTATTTGAAAGTTATATAAAAAATGTATATGTATATGTTTGTATTGTAAGCATTTTTATAACCTGCATATAGTGCATTCAGGTTATATGGCTAAAGATGGCTGAAGTCCTGTCAGAGAAGCCCAGATCTGACTTCCTCTCTTCTTTGTGTGTTTGAGGTTTCATAGTGATATAGAGAAGATATACATCTGGAACAGATGATGAAGATCATACAGCTTCAGATCTGTATGTTTATCATGTCACATTTGATTGAACCATGTTCCTTTAGATTTAATGGCTTACTTTATGTATTTTTTTTTCTCTCATAGATCTGTTGATGTGGTCTCAAGTCACAGAGAGTCTAACAAACATTGCAGTAACTTTAGGAGCTCACAGGAATCAGACAGAATCAGATGACGCTTCACAACAACAGACTCCATGGAGATCCGTGACCATCACATCTGTCCTGCTGAATGCGCTTTTAATCATTGCATTGATATGTTTGTGTTTGGGTCTCAATGAACTAACTACAAGAAGAGAAACTCTAGATCAACCTTTAATGTAATCATATCATGAAAGTATTGTTTCAACTCTTATGTGAAAATTCAGTGATGCTTTCCTTATTGTTTCAGGTATGGTGAAGAGCTACATTGACGTAACTGGAAGATCTAAAATGCTGCACATTCAGCTTCGCATTTATGCAAAATAAACCCCTTCATCCACTGAGAACTTTTATTATTGACCAGCTGATTGTAAATCAGTCTTACATACTGTATTTGGTCACATCTTCCTCTTTCAGTGTGCTGAAATTGATTTTTCCACGTGTTTCTGTAATATCAGGCTGATCCAGGAGCAGAGCACGACTGTCTACAGCCAGTGTTTGATGTAATATACGTTACATGTAGATAGGAAACTTTGTTTGTTTCAGGACAAGAGTCTTTTTTGAAATGTATATTTTAGATGTTTATACCCTTTATACATTTGCTAAATCTGAAAATGCATTGTGGTCGATATGAATCCATCGCAACAACTTTCATGAACATTGCTGAACATACATTTCATTCGTTGCACCACTTCTTCTTTTTTTTATTTACCGATTTACAGTATGCTAGTTCTGCAGTTTTATTATTTGACATATCACTGGAAACCAAGGACACAAACCTCAATAAATTTACTGATAAGGTTTTTTTGTTGTTTGTTTTGTACATATTGAAATGTGTAACTTGCACAGCTCTTGTTTGTGGTTTACAGACAGACAGCATGGTTTCGTGCAAATGACGTTTTCCACTGGTTTGGTCACTTGATAGACGACACATTCACATACACTTGCACGTAGCATGTGGTTTAAACTTGAACATGAACACGGTACACTATGAACAAATGTGCGCTTTAACCTATTTTACTTTCTTAGTTTCACACATTTTATTCTGTTCATCTTATTTATTTCCATAAAACTACCAAACCAAACAAACCAGGCTAAATGCCCCACCTGACATCAATAGTAGTGGTGTTGATTACTTCAGAATAAAATGAGCCGTTTCTTGAAGATTCCACTGTTAGTAGTGCATGGTACGGTAAAGAGCTCACCAACTAAATTTTATTGGTCTACATCAGTGCTCCTTTACCTTACCTTCCTTTTGTTGGAGAAATTATCCAGCTGAATGGCACAACGTGAAATACCCTGACAGTCACAACTATTTGTGTCAATGCTCGTACTTTGGGGCTGACAGCTTATAAAAACACATTTTTTTTTTTTTTTTTTTTTCACATTGTCACATAGCAGCTTTTAGACATTGTTCTGTTTTTTTTTTCTTTTGTTATAAGTCAGAAATTACAAGGAGGCAGCTTCCCCCAAGCTTCCACGCCAGTGTGGGTGTGGCCTAAGTATGTCACTATAAAACAACAGTGAAAAAAGTGGAAGTAAAAATAAGCAACGCTATTTTGACGCTATAATCGATTTTAAACGATTGCCTGTTGCATAGTTTGAGGTAAGTTCACAACTTTATTTTGTGTTACTATGTAGTCATACAAATTTGGGTTGCTGCTTATTTGGGTTTTGGGGTTTTTAAACACCAAAATGCTAGAAGCATTGACAAAATTGCTTATTTATTTATTTATTTTTTTAAAATCTGATCTTTGTTTTAATTTTAAGCAGCATGCAATACGACTACACGCCATTGTGTATATTTTTTTATATTTTGATATAGATATTGAGGCGTCAACAAAATGTTAAAAGTTTGACATTAATTGCGAGTTTGAATATTTTTCTACACCAGGACACATTTTAATAGATGTGCAGCAAGAAACAATATTTATGAACATTATTGACTATTAATTCTGTCGCACAAACAGTAAATGAGACACTGTCATGTTGTCATTACGCCCCTTTACAAAACACCTGCTGAATATGTTTTCATGTCTGTCTGTACAGCATCCAAATTATCACAATATTATCTATCCACAAAAATGCTAAAACTTTTGTAAAAAATATATAAATATTTTATTATGCCTATTAATGTGACTAAATATTCAATATTTTTAGCCCCTGCTGTAACATGCTGAATAAACAGTGATGAATTAGTAGACTACAAAAGCATCTGACTATTTGAAAATGATTACAATGATGTCTGAAGGTTTGAAATAAACACTGAGGAGGACATTGACTGTAAAATGAATTCTTCATCTCCTGGATCAAGCTGTGATCAAACCATGGGGAATCCTCCTTATGAGTTTAGTGATGAAACTGTGTCTTCTGATCACAGGTTACACACTAGCCATTTTTGGCAGACATCTTCCAATTCTAGCTATCTACATACAAACCGCCTGCCAATTGAAACAGCTTACTGGATGACACAGTTACAGACTCAGCCCAGAACAGTCAGACTTTTGGACCTGTATTGCCCCCATTATTCTTCCTGTTTTGCCTTATTTGGTCTTGTTCCTGTCCCTGTTTAGTTCAATTGATTATCCCATGCACCTTTGTTTCCAATTACCCCAAGTTTTTAAGTTCCTGTTTGTTCATTAGTCTTCTGTCGGAGCTACTTGTTGTGTACGTGTGTTTGTTCCTGCTCCTGTCGTGGATTTACCCCTATGTTCACCTAAAGACTGTTTACGTTTATTTGTGCCTCCAGTGTGCTTCCTACTACAGCGTAGTGTATTAGAAGACCCAACCAAAAACAGTTATCCCCGTCCCTACCGTCTGTCTTTTTTTTTTTTTTCTCATTTTCTCACAAGTTTTTTGTTTTCGTTGTGTTTCCCCTCATGAATGTCTTCCTTCACCCCGAATACCTCCTTCTCCTGTTGGAGCAGGGGGACAAAGCTCTCAAGGACGATTTGAGACTGTTCCTGCTGCTAGCTAACACCACCAGCTACCTGGCGCTGTCGTCCAAAGATGGTCCTTGAGAGGATTTTGCCTCTTTTGTGGAGTGGACACGTATCCCTGTTCACCGTTCGCCGAGGGGGACCTGGCCAGTGCCACTCCGGACACAGTGCCCAGCCCACCATCTTCCCGCTGCATGGAGCGCATGCCCGAGCCCACCGCTGACGGAGAGCCAGAGCCAGATCCATGGATTGCCACAGAACCGGAGCTGCTAGTGACATCAGCCCAGGTGTGTGAGTTGGCAACAATGGCCGCCACAAGGGAGAAAGCCTTGGCTAGTGAAATCGCGGAGAGGAGCTCCACCCACTGCTACATGGCTGAAGGTGAGCTGGCTGAGGATCTGGGACTGTTTGAGGCTGAGAGGATATTACACTGGGACATTTGTGCTGTCCTGCCTCCTCTCCACCCACCTTCATCTGAACTTTCTGAAACTGCCATGCCCAAGCCCAGCACCGAATGGGCTCCCTTACCTAAGCTCAGCCATGAGGAGGCTTACAAATGCCCACCCTTCCACCCGGTCATACCTCTTCCTCCGCTGTTGTCTTGCAGACCCTCCACTCACCATCAATCCTCCATCTGTGCGGTGGGTTCGCCACTGGTCTGCCAGTTTCAACTGGGGTTACAGCTGGAGTATCCCTTGCCTCCAGCCTCAGAGTCCAGGACTCGGCCTGTCGAACCAGCGGCTACACCATGGCTCCTAGCTCTCTCCTCTCTCCTTTGTCCCTCCTGTTCCACCTTAGGCTATTGTTGTCCATTCTGCGCCTCGGGACTCCACTCCTCTGGCTTCACCTCGTCCCTCTGGCTCCGTCAGGCTCCTCCATCTCTCCGGCTCCACTGTGGTCCATCAGCCATCTGTTCCATCTCGGCTCTCTGGATCCTCCTCGTCACCGTGACTCATCGGTTCTCTGTCTCGGCCTCGGGCACCATGGGTCATCATCATGGCTGTGGCCTGGGTCCTACCTCTCCATTGTCTCCACCCAGGACTCTGTTCTTCGTCCTCCTCCCAGATGTCCATCCTCCTCCTTCCGAGCCTCCTCCCTGTTTTCATCTATGCCTCCCTCTGTTGTTGTTTATGGCGCGAGAATGTGCCTTCCGCGAGGGGGCAATATGTCAAACTTCTGGACCTGTTTTGTCCCCGATGTTCTTCCTGTTTTGCCTTATTTGGTCTTGTTCCTGTCCTTGTTTAGTTTAATTGATTATCCCATGCACCCGCGTTTCCAATTACCACATGTATTTAAGTTCCTGTTTGTTCATTAGTCTTCTGTTGGGTCTACTTGTTATGTATGTATGTTTGTTCCTGCTCCTGTCGTGGATTTACCCCTGTGTTCACCTATTAAAGACTGTTTACATTTATTTGTGCATCCAACGACTACAGCGTAGTGTGATTAATAACAAACTGGCTGCATGTTTTCTTTTCAACTTTTCAGAGCTGGCAGTCATAAAATGCTTTAAACAAATCATCTAATTTCCCCTTTAAGGTATGTAAAAATGCTGTTTTGTTTGTATTTTGTCAGCATCAGAAATAGGAAGAGAGACAGATCAGAGTCTCCAGGACCCAGTGGTGTGTCTGTGAAGAGTGACAGGTCCATGGAGAATCCCCTTGTATTCAGAAAAGGACCAGTGATCTCTGACCCTTGTTAGTATAACTATTTACTTGCTACTGTACTGTACTCATCTCAGATTAATAATTATTTAAGAACCTCAATGAAACAACACAAAATACACTTCAAAATATGCAGTGCAAAGGGGCACAACTTGAAAAAGCATAATCTTTTGTTTTGAATTTTTCTCAGCAGAAGGGTGGATTGTGGCGACAGGACAACAGGCAGGACATCACTGAAGCAGTCGTGCAGAGACACATAATGGAGACTGGAGACCTGCAAACAGTCAAAGACCTGCACAAAACCAGCATGAAGAAAAAGTATGAGAGATTATTTGAGGGAAACAAACTCCATGGGAATCAAATCCTTCTGAACAAGATCTACACACAGCTCTACATCATAGAGGGAGAGAGTGAAGGAATAAATAAAGAACATGAGGTTTTACAGATGGAGAAAACAGCCAGAACAAAACAGTTACCAGACACTCCAATTGACTGCAATAACATTTTTAAAGCCTCATCTGAAGCAGGATGTGAGGAGAAAGACCAAATCAAGACTGTTCTTACTAAAGGAATCGCTGGAATCGGGAAAACTGTCTCTGTGCAGAAGTTCATTCTGGACTGGGCTGAGGGAAAAGCCAATCAGGATGTGGATTTCATGTTTGTCCTTTCATTTCGAGAGCTGAACTTGATTAAAGATCGCCAGTACAGTATTCACAAACTTCTGCTGGAGTTTCATCCTGAACTTCAAGTTCTGGACTCAGAGATTTATAAGGAATGTAAAGTTGTGTTCATCTTTGATGGTCTGGATGAAAGCAGAATCACACTGATGTTTTCAGATGCTCAGAAAGTTTGTGATGTGACTGAGACTTCATCAGTGGGTGTGTTGATGTCAAACCTCATCAGAGGAAAGCTGCTTCCCTCTGCTCTCATCTGGATCACCTCCAGACCAGCCACAGCCAGTCAGATCCCCTCCAACTACATCAACCGTCTGACAGAAATTCAGGGATTCAATGAGCCTCAGAAGGAGAAATATTTCAAGAAGAGAATCAGTGACCAACATCAAGCCAACAGAATCTTTTCACATATCAAAAAAGCAAGAAGCCTCCACATCATGTGCCACATCCCCGTCTTCTGCTGGATCACATCCACTGTGCTTCAAAAGCTCCTGGAAGAAGATCTGAAGGCAGAAATCCCACAAACTCTGACTGAAATGTATATCCACTTCCTGCTGATTCAGATCAATATGAGTAACCAGAAGTATGAAGAGAGAGATCCGGGGAAACTCCTGCAGTGCAACAAGGAAGTGATTGTAAAACTTGCTGAAGTGGCTTTCAAACAGCTGATGAAGGGCAATGTGATGTTCTATGAGGAGGACCTGATTGAGAGCGGCTTAGACATCCCTGACTCAGGGTACTCTGGGATTTGCACTCAGATCTTTAAGGAGGAATCTGTCATTCATCAAAAGAAAATCTACAGTTTTATTCATCTGAGTGTTCAGGAGTTTCTCGCTGCTTTCCATGTGTTCTCCTACCATGTGAATATAACTATGGAGGAACTAAAGAATTTTGCTTCAGTGCAAAGTCTGCTTAAAGGTGCAGTAGATGAAGCTCTTGAGAGTGAGAATGGCCACCTGGATCTGTTCCTGCGCTTCCTGCTGGGCATCCCACTGGAGTACAATCAAAGACTCTTACAGGATTTACTAACACACACAGAGAACAGCTCAGAGAGCATCAGGAAAACCACACAGTACATTAAAGAGAAGATCAAAGATGGACAAGGACTGTCCACTGAAAGATCCATCAATCTGTTCCTCTGTCTTCTGGAAGTGAAAGACCAGACTCTGAGAAAGACCAGAGAGATTCAGCAGTTTGTGAAATCAGACAAACACTCAGAGAAGAAACTCTCTCCTGCTCACTGCTCAACAATCGCCTATATTCTTCAGATGTCAGAGGAGGTGCTGGATGAGTTGGACCTCAAGAAATACAACACATTGGATGAGGGTAGAAGGAGACTAATACCAGCTGTGAGCAACTGCAGTAAAGCTCTGTGAGTACATTTGTTTATATTTACATACTATATGATAAATGTGATAAATGTATTGTCAGAAGTACTGATACTTTGATACTTCTTCCA
>CM070028.1:8547702-8574862 GCA_036247105.1 Cirrhinus mrigala
GAAGCAGGTGTTGTTTTGCCACCAGACATTGAGTTCATGTTCGACTCCTCGTCAGGTCCCTTTTCCAACTCAACTCACGTGAGTAAACTCTCTGCTCTTCGGAGCGCTTATTTAACCTGTCTGTGTGCGTGTGGAGAACGCGGATTTCTTGGTGGAAATCCACTACTCCTTATCGGAGCATTCTCAGACCAAACTGCGTGATTTACCTGCTCACTCGTGCACCTACCGCGTTGGGTATTCCGTTCACACTACATAGGGGGACTCGTCTCGAACCTTTCATTTCTTGTCCAGCCTCCGTGACAGAATGGTTGGTCCCGAAATTGGTCCCGGCGGATCTGGAACACCTGTGGGGTGTGATCCACAGCAGCAGTCAGGGAAATCATGAGTCTGAGGCAGGAGTTTGGTGGGGCTCCGCGGAGGTCAACGCGCTTCGTACCGAAACCCGCGAGTCTTCGGACGGAGTGCGGGGTTCTCCCAGTCCGACCTCACCGCCCTGCAATCGGACTATGATGACCTGGCTGCTGCGCAGATTGCCCCCGCAGAACCAGTCCTGTCCCGCCCTTTCAAAACCCCAGATCGCACTTCCGGATAAATGGGATGGATCCGGAGGCGGTGTGATGTGGATGTTTTCTAACCAACCTGTCACTTTTGTTTGAGTTCCAGCCCAGCACGTTATCCATCCAACGCAGCAGGATCGCTCTCCTCATCTCCCTTCTCCACCAGCCAGGCAGCTGAGTGGGCTGCGGCGGTCCTGAAAGCGACGGGATCGCCGCCTACTCATATCCCGAGTTCACCACCCAGCTCAGGGCCGCCTTCCAAACACCCTGAGAGCGAAGTGGAGGTGGATTCCCGTCTATACCATCTGAGGCAGGGCGAGCGCAGCGTCAGTCAATACACCACGGATTTCCGTACTCTCGCTGTACAAACACAATGGAGTGACGCGGCGCTCCGCACAGCCTTTTATGAAGGACTGTCCACCCGTCTTAAAGACGAACTGGCTGTGCGTGAGCTGCCAGCCACCCTGGAGGGCATGATCCAGCTCCCCCTCCGGGTGGATCAACGATATGGGTCACACAACTAAACGTCTCTCTCATCTCTCCACAGGCTCCACCCTCCGTCCCGCCATCTGGATCAACCCTTCACTCACGCTGTCGCTGCGCCATCTCCACCTCCACCGGCCGCTCCAGAGGCCCACTCATCAGGAAGCCGGGGAACCCATGCAGATAGGGCGCCACCTCCCTGACGGCAGCGGAAAGGGCTAGACGCTACCGCGAAGGTCTATGTGCCTATTGCGCCTCCCCAGATCACCACTGTGCAATCTGCCCTTTGCGCGTCCGGGAAACGGCCTGACCAGGTGAAGAGGGGAGGTCTTCATCTGGTTCCGCTACCATCAAAATCCTATCCCCGCTGTTTCCTGGCTGCTCCTTCAGGTATTAATCCTCATGGGCCACCAACGGATCGTGACCACCGCATTTGTTGATTCAGGTGCGGCTGGGAATTTTATCGATCAGGCTTATGCTGCCCAATTGGGGATTGAAACTGAGGTGTTATCCCAGCCTTTAAAAATCACCCGCCATCGACGGTCGCCCCCTCAACTTCAGCCCCGTCACTCAACGCACCAAAGAAGTTCACCTTCAAAATTGACAATCACTTTGAGAAGATCCATTTTCCACGTCACCAAGATCACTTCACCTCCTATCATCCTGGGACACCCGTGGCTTGTCACACACGACCCATTCATCTCCTGGACCTCCAACCGTATTGTCCACTGGGGGGCGTCCTGTCAGGAGCTCTGTCTCCAGGGCGAAGGCTGGGACGTGTTCAGGGGAGTCCGAGGTTCCCGATGTCAACCTGGAGAGTATCCCCGTCCCGTACCGCGATCTGGCCGAGGTCTTTAGCAAGAGACGTGCCGCCCTTCTACCACCTCATCGACCTTACGATCTGGCTATTGATCTCGTGCCGGGCGCGGTACCACCCCGCGGCCATCTGTACTCCCTGTCGGCCACCGAACATCAGGCGATGGAGGAGTACGTGGCTGAAGGACTTCGGGCTGGCACTATCCGTCCTTCCAGCTCCCCGGCGGCCGCGGGCTTCTTCTTCGTGAAGAAGAAGGATGGGGGTCTCCGCCCATGTGTTGACTATCGGGGACTCAACCATCATCAAGAATCGTCATCCACTCCCTCTCACCAACACTGCCCTGGACGCCCTCTCTGGTGCCCGTTTCTTCACGAAACTGGACCTACGGAGCGCTTACAACTTGGTCCGCATCAGGGAGGGTGATGAGTGGAAGACGGCCTTCATAACCCCCACTGGTCACTACGAGACTCTGGTTATGCCGTTTGGTCTATGCAACAGTCCATCTGTATTTCAACAATTCATCAATGACGTTCTCCGGGACATGCTGGGTAGGTGGTGTAATGCTTATTTGGATGACATCCTCGTATACTCCAAGACGCTCGAGGAACACACCCCAGCATGTCCGAGCAGTACTCCGGAGGTTGCTGGCCCATCAGTTGTACTGCAAGTTGGAGAAATGTGCCTTTCACCAGCACACCACCACATTCCTTGGCTTCGTAATATCTTCTCAGGGTGTGGCCATGGATCCCCAGAAGCTGGAGGTTGTGCGCTCGTGGCCCCTACCCACGTCGCTCAAACAGCTGCAACGTTTTCTGGGGTTCGCTAACTTCTACCGGCGATTTATCCAGGGCTTCAGCGCAACTGCAGCACCTCTGACTGCTCTTACCAAACCATCACGCGGAGAATTTCAACTCACACCTGAAGCCATCCAAGCCTTCAAGAAACTGTGTCTCCTGTTCACCACTGCTCCGGTTCTCATCCATCCCAACTCGACTAAACCTTTCGTTGTTGAAGTGGACGCTTCCGATGTGGGCGTAGGGGCGGTCCTTTCACAACGCGGTCCAGACGAGAAACTACACCCCTGTAGTTTTTTCTCGAGGAAATTCAATCCCACACAGCAGCGTTACGGGGTAGGGGACTGTGAACTGTTGGCCATCAAGTGGGCTCTGGAAGAGTGGCGTCACTGGCTCCAGGGCGGCAGCGACCCATTCACCGTCTGGACCGACCACCAGAACCTCACCGTCATCCGCCAGACCAAACAGCTTAACCCCAGGCAGGCGCGGTGGGCTTTATTCTTCGAGCACTTCCACTTCCATCTCTCCTACCGGCCCGGCTCGAAGAATGCCAAAGCGGGACGCCATCTCCCACCAACATCAACGAGACACCACCTCCTCGGAACCCGCGCCTGTCCTGCCTCCTCACATCATCTTGGCTCCCCTCCAGTGGGGGTTTGAAGAGAGAGTCCGCCAGAGTCACAGTCTGGAACCTCCTCCACCTGAAACCCCCGACTCTTTGTGCCCGACCATCTCCGCAAAGAAGTCCTCCAGTGGGGGCACGATTCCACATTGGCAGGACATCAGGGGGTCCAGAGAACCATCTCGTTTATCGACAGGGCGTTTTGGTGGAGGACGTTGAGGAGAGACGTACAGGAGTACGTCCAGGCATGTAACATCTGCGCTCGCTCCAAGACCGCCAACTCACCATCTACCGGCGAGCTGCAGCCCCTCCGCATCCCCAAACGCCCCTGGAGTCACATCTCGGTCGATTTCGTCACTGGACTCCCTGACTCGCAGGGCAAGAACACCATCCTGACCACTGTGGATCGTTTCTCGAAGGCTGTGCACCTGGTGGCTCTCACCGGACTCCCCTCTGCCAAGACCACCGCGGAGCTTATACTCGAGCACGTAGTCCGCTTGCATGGGTTTCCCAAGGACATCGTCTCGGACAGAGGGCCCCAGTTCACGGCCAAGTTCTGGCAGGCCTTCTGCCGTCTGGTCGGCACCACCTCCAGCCTATCGTCCGGTCATCATCCTCAGACGAACGGCCAGACGGAGCGGGCCAACCAACAACTGGAGCGCTTCCTCCGATGCTTTGCGGGTGAACATCAGCGCTCCTGGGCGCGCTACCTCGTCTGGGCCGAACTATCTAACAACCTACACACATCTTCGGCCACCAACCTAAGCCCTTTCGAGGTATGCTACGGGTACCAACCTCCGGTGTTCGAACATCAAGAACCGGAGGTTGATGTCCCGTCCGCCCAACAGTTGGTCCGCCGGTGCCGGCGGCTTTGGAATCACGCCCGGACTGCCATTCAGAAAGCCAACCAACGCTACACCACTCAACACCGCCGCCGGCACCCTCCGGGACGATTGTTCCACGTCGGTGACAGGGTCTACCTTTCCACCCGCAACATCCACCTGAAGACGGACTCTAAAAAACTCACTCCACGCTTCATCGGACCCTACAAGATCACTCACCGACTAAACCCTGTCACCTTCCGGCTCCAGCTGCCTGCTTCCCTCCGGATCCACCCTGTATTCCATCAATCTCAACTCAAACATGTCTTCTTCTCCCCTCTGTCTCCCCAGGTCACTGCTCCTCCCCCGGTCCGGATCATCGACGGCGGTCCTGCGTACACTGTCCGGCGGATCCTTGACTCGCGAACCCGTGGCCGTGGCACCCAATACCTCGTTGATTGGGAGGGCTACGGTCCGGAGGAGCGTTCTTGGGTTCCCGGGCGGTTCATCCTGGACCCTACTCTCATCCAGGACTACCGTCGTCGGGTATCCTCCGCTCCGGGGACCGTCAGGTGCCGGTCCTGGAGGGGGGGGGTACTGTCACACGTACCAGATCACGTGAGGTCACGAGGACCCGGAAGTAACTTCACGCAGGTATTTAAGCAGGAAGCAGGTGTTGTTTTGCACCAGACATTGAGTTCATGTTCGACTCCTCGTCAGGTCCCTTCTCCAACTCAACTCACGTGAGTAAACTCTGCTCTTCGGAGCGCTTATTTACCTGTCTGTGTGCGTGTGAGAACGCGGATTTCTTGGTGGAAATCCCTACTCCTTATCGGAGCGTTCTCAGACCAAACTGCGTGATTTTACCTGCTCACTCGTGCACCTCCGCGTTTGGGTATTCCGTCATGCTACAAGGGGACTCGTCTCGAACCTTTCATTTCTTGTCCAGCCTCCGTGACAGATCCCACTCAGCCTTCTTGCTTCTGTGTCTCTGATGGTTCCGCTCAGCTTTCAGGCTCCTTTGTCTCCAAGCTCCTCAGCTCCTACTTCCCTGCTGGTTTTGCCTGGCTCCCTGGCACTGCCTCAGATCTTTTGGCCCCCAGCTCTGCCTTTGTCCTTAGATGTGTCAACTTTATCTTGATCTGCTGGGCCCAAAACTCAACCCATCAATCCATCGACTTCCATCGACATCGAAAAAAAAAAAGATAAAAGTGATGACCAAAGGTATTCACTGGTACGGGAGTCGGGTTTTATCATTGGCAGGGGGGGAGAGACAGGGCAGGGTTGGGGTCTGTGCCGACTGGTCTGTTGGTTGCCTACACCGGCAGGGATGGAGCGGCTGTTGGACCTCGAGGAGTATGAGGTTATCTGCAATAATTCTATCGACCAGTCCATTTCTCACTAATAGTATTCATTTTACTATTATGAATATTATTATTATCGCTGCTGCACTCACTACTTCCAGCCACTATTATTATTATGAATAATAATTATTCTGTCCTACAATTTTAAAAGTTGGCTATTATCTGTCAGTGTCATTTAATTTGTTTCCATTTATATATTGATTATGAAAATAGATCTGCATCAATGATTGTACATGGCGCAAAGTTTTGAAGTCTCTCAACCAAGAAGTGACCAAGCCTTAACAGAATATACTTAAATGCTCATTATATTGATGATCACATCTGTTGCTCTTTCTGCTGTCTAATACTATATTATGTTATAATGTTATCATTATTATAAATTGTATCAATGTATATTTAATTACCTTTAGTACAGTTTATATCTATAATCTCTCTTTTCTATTTTCTGTTTCTTCCCTCACCAAATAACACACAGAAATTAAATTAATGATAATTGCTATTACAACTCATGAATCTGTGGATTTAACTTATCTCTGTACCTGTTTAAACTACCACAATCCATACATTTACAGCTTGGTCTGTGTTGTTGCTGTTGTTTTGTTTTGTTCTGGGTTTTTTTTTTTCCGTTCTTTACTCTCCTTTTGTTTTTTTGTTTTTGTCTCATTTGTGTATATGTGGGTGTATATATTTATGACTGATTTCAGCTTACGTATAAGTCACTGTCAAGATGTTGTTGTCAATCTATGTATTTCACTTTGCTCAAAAAAAAAAAAAAAAAAAAAAAAAAATCCATCGGCTTCACCATGGCTCCTCGCTCATTCAGCGTCACCTGGTGCCCCTTGTCCTACTGTGTCAGCCTGGGTTTGTCATCCCTTGGCTCCACTCTGGACTTCCAGGCCTATGGCTATGTCTGGACCCTCCAGTCCTTTGGTTCCATCATCATCCTTGCTCCTACCGACTCCACCTCAGTCCTCTAAGCCTCCAGCTCTACTTTGATCCTGCAGTCCCCTGGTTCTCCAGCTTGACTGATTTCACCACAGTCTTCCATCTTCAAACCTCCGACCTGGGTCTGCATCTTTCCAGCTCCATCTCCTCCTCACCAACCAAGCATCATACCAACTAGGTTTTCATCCTTGGGCTCTTTTTTCACCTTCTCCCTCCGCTTTAGTGTTAGTTTTGTATATAGCACCAAGAGTGGCCTACCAGGAGGGGGTTGTAATGTCATGTTTTGTTTCTGTTCAGGACTTTTTTCATCCCTTTTGTTTTTATTTTCATATTTCCTGTTTTTAGTTTCTGTTTTCTTTGTTAGCTTAGTTTATCATGATCTCATTTGTTTCTATGCTTATTTTATCACTGGTCTTGGTCTTGCTTAGCTACTAGTTTAGTCTATATTTACAGCTTGCAGTTTCAGCTGTTATTTGCGCATTCTTTTTTGCTTCATGACATGGTTTTCTGTTCTCCAGCATTTTGCCAATACTCCTCAGTGTTTTACTTTCACTTAATAAAGACCGCTTGCAGCAAACAGATCGTCTAATCTCTTTTCACTGAACTGCACCATGACAGAAAAACTGACCTTTTGAGGCCCAACTCTTGTCTATTAAGCAATGGGGGCGGCCACTGGAGGATTTTGTGAAGGATGTTCTAGAACTGCCATCAGATTTGTTGGAACAAGTGCATTTGGTTTGTTCAAGCAGGCTTGACAACCACTTCTTCCTCCAGTCAATGCAAAGGGGAATACCACTTGCTCGACAAAAGAACTGACCTTTTTGATATGAATCTATGAGCAGTATCTGTCACACGCACCAAGTCACGTGAGGTCACGAGGACCCGGAAGTAACCTCACGCAGGTATTTAAGCAGGATGTAGGTGTCTGTCTAGCACCAGACATTGAGTTCATGTTTGACTCCACGTCAGGTCCCATCTTCATCGCAACTCACGTGAGTAAACTCTCTGCTCTCCGGAGCGCTTATTTACCTATCTGTGTGCGTGTGAGAACGCGGATTTCTTGGTGGAAATCTCTACTCCTTATCGGAGCGTTCTCAGACCAACTGCATGATTTACCTGCTCACTCGTGTACTTCCGCGTTTGAGTTTTCCGTCATGCTACAAGGGGACTCATCTCGAAACTTTCATTTCTCGTCTAGCCTCCGTGACAGAATGTCTGGTCCCGAAATGGCCCCGGCGGATTTGGAACAACTGTGGGGTGTGATTCAGCAGCAGACTGTGGAAATCATGAGTCTGAGGCAGGAGATGGTGGGACTTCGAGCGGAGGTTACCGAGCTTCGTGCCGAGACCGCCGGTCTTCAGGCGGAGTGCGGGGCTCTCCAATCGGATCTCACCACTCTGCAAGCGGACTATGACGACCTGGCTGCTGCACAGATCGCCCCCGCGGAACCAATCCGCCCCGCCCAGCAACCCAAGATTTCACTTCCTGATAAATGGGATGGATCCGGCGCCCGGTGTGTGATGTTTTTCTCACTAACCTCTCTCTCATCTTTGAGTTCCAGCCATCACGTTACCCTACAGACCGCAGCAGGATCGCTCTACTTGTCTCACTTCTCACCGGGCAGGCAGCCGAGTGGGCTGCGGCGGTCCTGAAGGCCAACAGCGACTCCGCCCATTCATATTCTGCATTCACCACCCAGCTCAGGGTCGCCTTCCAACACCCTGAGAGCGAGGTGGAGGTAGACTCACGCCTATACCATCTTAGACAAGGAGAACGCAGCGTCAGCCGTTACACCACCGAGTTTCGAAACCCTGTCAGTTCAAACCACCTGGAGTGACGCCGCTCTCCGCACAGCCTACTATGAAGGACTTTCCATCTGCCTCAAAGACGAGTTGGCTGTGCGGGAGCTCCCTGACACCCTGGAGGGCATGATCCAGCTGGCTCTCCGGGTCGATCAGAGAATGCGTCACCATTCACCTCGCACTAATCCTGTCTCTCGTTCCTCCACAGGCACCATTCCCCGCACAAGGACCCTGGATTCACCCGTCACCTACGCTGTCGCTGCGCCCTCTCCTCCTCCACCTATCGCCTCAGAGGCCCACTCAACCGGAGCCGGGGAGCCCATGCAAATAGGCCGCACCTCCCTGTCGGCAGCAGAGAGGACTAGACGCTACCGCGAAGGTTTATGTGCCTATTGCGCCTCCCCAGAACACCATCGAGCGATCTGCCCTCTTCGTCCGGGAAACGGCCAGACCAGGTAGAGAGGGGGAGGTCTTTACCTGGTCCGGTGACAAAAAAATCCTGTCCCGCCGAATCCCGGATGCTCCTTCAGGTATCAATCCTCGTGGGCCACCAACGGATCGTGACCACCGCATTTGTTGACTCAGGTGCGGCTGGGAACTTTATCGATCAGGATTATGCTGCCCAGTTGGGGATTGAGACTGAGGTGTTATCCCAACCGTTAACCATCACAGCCATCGACGGTCGCCCCCTCAACTTCAGCCCTGTCATCCGTCGCACCAAAGAAATCCATCTCGTCATCGGCAACCACACTGAAAAAATTCAACTATATATCACCAAGATCATCTCACCACCCGTCATCCTGGGACATCCCTGGCTCATCACCCACGACCCCTTCATCTCCTGGACCAACAATAAGATCGTCCACTGGGGGGGGCGACCTGTCAGGAGCTCTGTCTCCGGGCTCAGGTTGGGACGTGTTCAGGGGAGTCCGAGGCCTCCGATATCAACCTGGAGGAGGTCCCTGTCCCGTACCGCGACCTGGCCGAGGTCTTCAGCAAACGCAGTGCTGCCCAGCTTCCACCTCATCGCCCCTACGACCTCGCTATTGACCTCGTGCCGGGCGCGGTGCCCCCTCACGACCGCCTGTACTCCCTGTCTGCCACCGAACATCAAGCGATGGAGGAGTACTTGCGGAAGGGCTCCAGGCCGGTACTATTCGCCCTTCCAGCTCACCGGCGGCCGCGGGGTTTTTCTTCGTCAAGAAGAAGGACGGGGGTCTTCGTCCCTGTGTGGATTATCGGGGGCTAAATCAGATCACCATCAAGAACCGTCATCCACTCCCTCTTACCAACACCGCCCTGGACGCCCTCTCTGGTGCCCGCTTCTTCACGAAGCTGGACTTACGGAGCGCCTACAACTTGGTCCGCATCAGGGAGGGCGATGAGTGGAAGACGGCCTTCATAACCCCCACCGGTCACTACGAGACCCTCGTTATGCCGTTTGGTCTGTGCAACAGTCCGTCTGCATTTCAACAGTTCATTAACGGCGTTCTCCGGGACATGCTGGGTCGTTGGTGCTACGCTTATCTGGACGATATCCTCATTTATTCCAAGACGCTCGAGGAACACACCCAGCATGTCCGAGCAGTGCTACGGAGGTTGCTGGCCCATCAGTTGTACTGCAAGTTGGAGAAATGTGCTTTTCACCAGCACTCCACCACATTCCTCGGTTTCGTCATCTCATCTCAGGGTGTGGCCATGGATCCCCAGAAGCTGGAGGCTGTGCGCTCGTGGCCCCTACCCACGTCGCTTAAACAGCTACAACGTTTTCTGGGGTTTGCCAACTTCTACAGGCGATTCATCCAGGGCTTCAGCACAACTGCAGCACCTCTGACTGCTCTCACCAAACCATCTCACAGAGCTTTTCACCTCACCCCCGAGGCCATCCAAGCCTTCAAGACACTGTGCAACCTGTTCACCACCGCTCCAGTCCTCACCCACCCCAACCCGGACAAACCCTTCGTTGTTGAGGTGGACGCCTCCGATGTGGGCGTAGGAGCTGTCCTCTCACAACGTGGTCCAGACGGAAAACTACACCCATGTAGTTTTTTCTCTAGAAAATTCAATCCCACTCAGCAGCGTTACGGGGTAGGGGACCGTGAACTGTTGGCCATCAAGTGGGCATTGGAGGAATGGCGTCACTGGCTCCAGGGCGGCGGCGACCCATTCACCATCTGGACCGACCACCAGAACCTCACCGTCATTCGCCAGACCAAACAGCTTAACCCCAGGCAGGCGCGGTGGGCTCTGTTCTTCGAACATTTCAACTTCCAGCTATCGTACCGGCCCGGTTCGAAGAACAGCAAAGCGGACGCCATTTCCCGTCAACACCAGCGAGACTCCACCACCTCGGAGGCCGCGCCTGTCCTGCCTTCCAACGTCATCCTGGCTCCCCTCCGGTGGGGGTTAGAAGAGAGAGTCCGCCAGAGCCACAGCCAAAATCCCCCTCCATCGGATACCCCTACTGGACGTCTCTTTGTACCCGACACCTTGCGCCAAGAAGTACTCCAGTGGGGGCACGACTCCACTCTGGCAGGACACCCGGGAGTCCAGAGGACCATCACCCTTATCGCCAGGGCGTTTTGGTGGAGGACGTTGAGGAGAGACGTACAGCTGTACGTCCAGGCATGCAACATCTGCGCTCGCTCCAAAACCACTAACACCCCATCTACCGGCGAGCTGCAGCCCCTCCCCATCCCCAAACGACCCTGGTCGCATATCTCCATCGACTTTGTCACTGGACTCCCCGAATCACAAGGAAAGAACACCATCCTGACCATTGTGGATCGGTTCTCTAAGGCTGTGCACCTGGTGGCTCTCACCGGACTCCCCTCTGCCAAGACCACCGCGGAGCTCATACTCGAACACGTAGTCCGCCTGCATGGGTTCCCCAAGGACATCGTCTCGGACAGAGGGCCCCAGTTCACGGCCAAGTTCTGGCAGGCCTTCTGCCGTCTGATCGGGACCACCTCTAGTCTGTCGTCCGGATTTCACCCACAGACTAACGGTCAGACAGAGCGGGCCAACCAACAGCTGGAGCGCTTCCTCCGATGCTTTGCCGGCGAGCATCAGCGTTCCTGGGCACGTTATCTCGTTTGGGCTGAGCTCTCCAACAACATCCACACATCCTCTGCCACCAACCTGAGCCCATTCGAGGTATGCTACGGGTATCAACCTCCGGTGTTCGAACATCAAGAACCGGAGGTTGAGGTCCCGTCTGCCCAACAGTTGGTCCGCCGGTGCCGGCGGCTCTGGAACCATGCACGTATCGCCATCCAGAGAGCCAACACTCGCTACATCACTCAACATCGCCGCCGGCACCCTCCGGGACGATTGTTCCATGTTGGTGACAGGGTTTATTTATCCACTCGCAATATCAACCTAAAAACGGACTCTAAAAAGCTCACTGCTCGCTTCATCGGACCCTTCAAGATCACTCATCAGTTAAACCCTGTCACTTTCAGGCTCCAGCTGCCTACATCTCTCCGGATCCATCCTGTTTTCCACCAGTCCCAACTCAAACATGTCTTCTTCTCTCCTCTGTCTCCCCAGGTTCCTGCCCCACCCCCGCCCCGGATCATTGACGGTGGTCCTGCGTATACCGTCCGGCGAATCCTTGATTCGCGCCCTTGTGGCCGTGGCACCCAGTATCTCGTCGACTGGGAGGGCTACGGTCCGGAGGAGCGGTCTTGGGTTCCCGGGCGGTTCATCTTGGATCCAGCTCTCATCCAGGACTACCGTTGTCGGGTATCCTCCGTTCCGGGACCGTCTAGTGCCGGTCCTGGAGGGGGGGGTACTGTCACACGCACCAAGTCACGTGAGGTCACGAGGACCCGGAAGTAACCTCATGCAGGTATTTAAGCAGGATGTAGGTGTCTGTCTAGCACCAGACATTGAGTTCATGTTTGACTCCACGTCAGGTCCCATCTTCATCGCAACTCACGTGCGTAAACTCTCTGCTCTCCGGAGCGCTTATTTACCTATCTGTGTGCGTGTGAGAACGCGGATTTCTTGGTGGAAATCTCTACTCCTTATCGGAGCGTTCTCAGACCAACTGCGTGATTTACCTGCTCACTCATGTACTTCCGCGTTTGAGTTTTCCGTCAGGCTACAAGGGGACTCATCTCGAACCTTTCATTTCTCGTCTAGCCTCTGTGACAGTATCCCTCCATCCAGAGAGCCCCTTTATCAAGGGGGTGGCCATAGGAGGATTTCATGAAGGAATTTCTAGAATTCTGCAATCAGGTTTGCTCCGCTGTGAGTGTGCAACCCTCCAGCTCTATCAGCTCTGCTGATTCTGCTATTGCCTCCTCCACTACTGGCTCCACCCACGGTCTCTCACTCCAGTTCCTTTTCTCTTTCTCCAATGGCCCCTCTTTGGCATCCCAATAACCAAGCCCACCGCCAACCTGATTTCCGCCCCCTGGGGTCTTTGTTCACCTTTCCAACCCTGTATTAGCCATCATAACCTCCTCCCTCCACCTGCTAGTTATTTTGGTATATGGCACTAGGACTAGGAATGGCCTACACAGAGGAGGTAATGTAATGTCATATTTTGTTTCTTTCTAGGGCTTTTTTCATCCCCTTTTTTATGTTCATATTATCTGTTTTCAGTTACTGTTTCCTTGGTTACCTTAGTTTCTGATTATGTAATTTGTTTCTATGTTCGCTCATTTTATCACCTGTGTCTTTAGTTTCTCGATTAGTCTGGTACCTGGAACAATGTTATGAGAAATAAAGCGGAGAAACAATGTTATGAGAAGCTGTCATGACTGAACTGAACTATATTAAAGCTCAGTGAGAACTATATTAGAGTTATGTTATTTTATATTGAATGGATTGTATTAAATCATATTTCATTTGTTTCATGAAATGTATAAGTGTTTGGGTTGAGTCTTGAGGTTGTTCAATATCCATAACTAGTAAGTTTTGTAGGTCCGATTTTTTTTTCTGGCAGCAAAGTACTGAATATTATACTATTATTTATTAGCAGATGAAGCAATGCGTCCATTAGGACATTGATGAGACTGGGTCAAAATCCAACTGCATATTATAAATATTTTCCATTTACCCCAGCACCAAAAACCAATACCTTTGCAATCTGTTACATGACCACAGACGTGTTAATGTACCTACTTCATTTTTACATTTTAAACACATTGGTGATGTCACACCCCTCTGGACTGTTTGAGTTGGTTTCTCCCTCTGTTGCCCATATTTGGTCCTTCCTGTTCCTGTCCTTGTCAAGTCATTAATCACCCACACCTGTCTGTGTTCATTATCCTGTCTTTATAAGTTGTATTCAGTTCAGTGTTTGTCGTTGGATCTTAAAGTTATGTTGGTATGTGTTTTCCTGCTGTTCCTGTCTGGATGTACACTTTGTGAAGTGTATCAAAGACTTTTTGTTATAATTTGTTTTCCTACGTCTCCTTCTACACACAGTGTGACAGGTGATAAAGAGGTTAAAAATGTCTGCAGGTAGGAGAAATATGGAGTCTATTTATGGTTTTAAATTGTATTTCTCTTGTACGTGTACAAACAGATATGTTTCTAGCATAAGACCAAATATCATCATATGTTTCATCAATATGTCACAACTGTAGACACTTTAATATCAATATCACTTCAATAATAATATAACATGAAAAATAAAAACTGAATTGCGGTTTACAGCAATATGCTGTATTACAATATAAACAGCCCACTGCTGTAAAATATTACTGTAGTTTTTACAGCAATCCGTTACAATGTATATAGAGTAAATCATTTCAGAATTATAATTTGTGAACTGTCCAGAGAAAAAAAAAAGACATTCTTCTTTTTACAGATAAAGCCACATTGATAGTATTTTAACAAATACTCACCTATGATCGCAATGATAGGAATACCGTTTAACAGAGCAGAGATGAGGACAATAATCTGCCGAAGTGACTGATTCTGCTGGATTTCTTTAGTCAGTTATATGTAACATAAAATACATCAGTTTTCAGTTTAATATTGCTTTACGGATTTCACCACTCAATAATAATGTTTAGTCTGGTGCCGTTGCTGTATTTCGGAGGTGGATCTGTTGTCACAGTAATAAAGTGCTAATTCATCAGTATTCAGTACATTATTTATGAACAGACAGGTTTAATTTGTACTAAATATTATTTTTTTTTAAATATATTACTTTAGTAATGAGGAGTAGTACAGAAAGTGTGCCAGGACTGGAGGATCTGGCAGTTTCAGTAATTACTAGTTTACCAGTTAATGGTCACATTTTGACTAAAATCTGTTAGTTGACCTCGTGAATTCTCTGCAGCTTGGAATAAACAACACACACACACACACACACACACACACACACACAATGTGATTGTGCCATTAAAACACCAGTCAATTTATTATTCTGCAGAGCTCTTAAAAATAATGATAAAGTACATCAAACTTAAGATGAAGCTGATCTTTATGATGTTGAAACAGTTCAGCATGATGCAGTCTTGCTTTATCACATGGCTTTAGAGAAGAAACTTCACCTCAAAGCTTTCAGACAAATAAGTGGCTTAAGAGGAAATCAAGAGGAAGTCAGTATCTCTGACCACACGTGTAGTGTTATTCCGTTCATATGCTAAATGTATTCTGTTGTCATACACTACAGCACTCACACACATCAGCAGTTATATTATTTTAGTTATGCCTTTAACAAAAAAAAAAAAAAATAAATAAATAATAATAATTTTAAATGGGTTAGTTAAATTAGTTACAATTCATTTTATAATATTTTATGTGATTGTGTCCTTTAGTTTTATGTAATTTGCTTTAGTTATATATAACTCAATTTAAAAGAGCATTTTGCTACAAGCATGAACATGTTTTTATATATTTGTTTTTAGTTTTTACAGTGTTTTGCAAAGTGCAGTGGTTCTCCCCAACACATTATCAAAATCTTTAAAATCTTTGAAATTAGGCAGACTTTTTTTTTTTTTTTTTTATATCACCATGAACTTCACTGGTCCAACAATATGCAAAATGATTAACATGAGTCACACTGATATTTAGCTCACTTGTAGAGTTTGATTATGACTTTCATGTCAACAAAAAAATATATGGTCTTCCTTTGAAAGTTAATAAAAATATTTGTCTACTTTATAAATTTTTTAGCATTCAGAAGCTGCTGAAAGAAATTAGGTCATGAGCTGAATGTAACTTTTTATATTCATAATACTGTAATTATACATATTCATAATACAAATTCATAATACATTTTAATGGTTTTGCTGAGTGGTTCAGAGTAGTCATGGGAACTGAGTAATAAAGTGGGATCAAGTAAATTTGTTTGAGTGTTTTGTGTCAGGCAAAAATGCTTAACATGCCTTCACTTTGTTAAACCCAAAACTAGCATGCGAAGGTTTATGTTTACATGTCTATCAAGTGACCAAACCAGTGGAACACTTCGTTTGTTAATATTTAAGAGCCAAATTATTCAAAACAATTAACATGCAAGCCACATTACAAAATAAACTAAAAAATATATAATAACTTGTATAATATAATAACACGTGATATACACTCCAGATGACAAAATTCGGGGAAAATGAACATAAAAGATAACATTATTGCACAATACTGTGTGTAAGAAGTGGCTCTAACATGCAGAAACCTCATTGACCTTTGGTAACATTAGCTCTCAGTGCACAAACATCTCAGAGAACTTAAAAGAAGAAGAGAAAAAAAAAAAAGATTATTTGAAGAGTTCAGATGCAAAACCAGCTAAAAGCCTTTACTATTACTTAAATACTATTTACTTTTTACTGGCTACAGAACAGAGTAGTGGTCTGGTCTTGCTTTGGTCCTGGGCAAGGCCTGCTTCTTCTCAAAGGTTTGGAGAAATCAATTCCAGCATACTGAAAGATAAAGATCATACAAATGAATGGCCATAAACAGTATGTAAGATATAATGTACGGTCAGTTGGTCATTATTGGAAAAAAAAACTATTTTTCTAACAACACTTCATATAATTAATGTAATCATTTCCAACTGTAAGAATTAAAATTAAGTTTTAAATTTAAATATAAATAATATAAAACCAATTAAGCTAACTTATTAAAGATGTATATCTTACCTGTGGATCATTTGTGTTTTGAGGTTTCTCTGAAGATTTTTTACTTGTTTTAGTCGTGTCACGGCAGCTCTTCACCAAACCTGAAAGAACACTGAATACTTTAACCATAATGATTGACTGTTTAAAAAATAATGAGCAAATATAAAATGTTTGAATTTGTGTAGATTACAGTTAATAATAACACTAAAAAGTTCACACCTATGACTGCAATGATCAAAAGCACATTCAGCAGGACAGATGTGATCATCGGAACTGTCCATGGAGTCTGTTGTTGTGGACAATCATTTGAATCTGTCTGATTCTGGTGGAGTCTGTTATATTCTTTTGGTAACTGTCTGTAAAATGTTTTTGATTCAATCAATCATTATCCAGTTTTAGTTTTTAACAGTACAATGGAAAAAGTGTAAAGCATATTCAACATGGAAATCCATCATGTGGTTTAAAAATACATCTGAAAGAGAAAATAACTCACCGCTGATGTAGATTTTGGTGCCGTTGCTGAATTTCCGCGATTCACTTGTTTTGACACAATAATAAACTCCTAATTCATCAGTGCTGATATTTCTGATGAACAGACGACTGTTAGTTTTCACTGAGTATTTGTCTTCAAAGATGCTGTTTTCATAGTCAGCTCCTTCATATGTGCTACTGTAAGTGCGTAAGATCAACACTGGAGGATCTGGTGATTTGTGTTTGTACCAGTAAATCTCCTCTATATCAAGATCACAGCTTATATTCACATCAGCTTCTAAAGTTACTGCTATGTTTGTTAAACTCTCTGTGGTTTGAGACCACATCAACAGATCTATGAGATTATGAAACAAACAAACAAACAAAATTTATTAAGATAGAAAAACAAAAGAAACATCATTTAATAATTCAGTAAAATGTGAAGTGATAAACTCACAAATGTGAAGCTGAATGATCTTCATGGTCTGAGATGAATATCTTCTATACTGAGATCATTCAACCATCTCGTACTGAGAGCGGAAACACCACAGAGTTTTAGACAAAACCTCGACCAAGAGAAAAGGGGCAACACATGTTTTGTACATTATCAAGAGAGCTAAATGTGCATATACCATAGTTTTGTTGTTCACTGATACCAGGTCCAATTTTTGGTCTGTACTTACAAGAGTACATATATTACTCTTGGTGAAACTTCTAAGTTTATTAGTAAACCTGAGTAGGAGTACACCAGGAAACTCTATTACAATAGTCTGTATTTCACAAGAAAACTATAAAAGTTAATTTATATGAAAAAAAGTGCTGTCCAAGGCTGCACAATCATTATATAAGTAATAATGGGTAGATTTCTTACAAATTGTAGTCCGTTACTGATTTCAAATTGCATGACCAAAATTTTAGTCAGTAACATAATCCATTACATCAGGGGTTCCCAACCTTTTTCACTCCAGGGCCCCCCTCCTTCTCTGGTCAATTTTGCAAAATCCCCCCTATGCCTGACATTTCCTCTTATACTGTACTTCCACCGCAAAGAGAAAGGGGTTTATTTTTAAACCTTTTTTATTAACCAAAATATCTGTTTTGCCTTTATTCTTCTACTGCATGTTAAAAAAAAAACCTCAAAATTCAAACAAACTTTAAATTAAAGCTATACTTTGTAACTTTAAAGAAACCCTCTGCTCAATTCTAACTTTTTAAAATATTATATTTACATATACAGATTTAAAGCTCTTGATTTTTTAATTCAGACATTCTTTACAAATTCAGAGTACTTTTTCTTAAATAGGTGAACCTGCCAAACTGGACAACAGGGAGATGCCAAAAGACCACTCACTAAACCTGTCCATTTGAACTGAACGGACTATATCTACTTTTTGTATCCATTAAAAAAAAATAAATAAATAAACATACAAATGAAAATGCTCCAAATACAATCTAAATGTGTTCAAACGAATCGATCAAGTCAGTTCATCGAAGACGTGATCAGTTAACAACAGTTCCTCCGTCAGACCGCCTCTGATCCTAATATGTGCATAAACACCACTGAGCCTCACAAGATTATCCTCTATAGGTGAGCATACATTATAAAACCCTCACAGAACATTAATTTGGACAACTGTGCAAATATATTGAAATTTCACGCGAAAAAACTGAGGATCAAAGCCCCGAGAGCGTGCATAGTTTGGGATCAATAGCGGACTTGTACATGCCTAATGTACGACTCGCGTCATACATTAGGCACACGCAAGTTCGTTATAACTCTTATCGTCTTTACCTTTACATTAGCGCCGCGGTTTGCTTCATGCAGCCGAGAGATATAATTTTGCGTGAAGCGGCTGGAAGTTTAGAGCCGCCGTTCAATCTGTATTTAACGGTACGATGAGGCTTGCTGTGCGAGTCCCAAGCAGCCAAACACAGAACACGAGAGAGGCCGTGGTTTGATCATTTTAACTTAACACATTAATAATGAAATTAAACAATTATAGGATAATATTTAAATTAATTTTAAGCTATCTCGCGGCCCCCCTGGAGAATCACTGAGGCCCCCTAGTGGGCCGCGACCCCCAGGTTGGGAACCTCTGCATTACATTAAACTACACATTTAGGGTAATATAATCAGATTACTTTTTGATTACGTTTAGATTACTTTGACCTAACTTATTTTTTACATTGATAACCAGATAATATTGTACTATAATGATGTAAAAATGCAAAGAGTGAGAAAAATATATTATTTTCATTGTAGTTAACAACATGAAGTGCATTTAACATTATATTATATCAATGTTTCCCAAACTGGGGTTCATAAAGGAACTGCAGGGGGTTTGTGAGTTTAATGAAAGGCTTACAAGTAATTAAATCATGAAAATGTAAAATTAAATAATTTTAAAAGAACAATCAAAACAATTCACTTTCTAAAAAAGTTTTTTTTTTTTTTTTTTTTTTTTTTTTTACCTGCGTGAACATGCAAATGTCATACTTAATAACTGAAATATTTACTTTAAAATCTCACTTAAGGGGGTCATTGACTATGGTTTCACTTTTTTAACTCTAGTTAACGTGTAATGTTACTGTTTGAGCATAAATAACATCTGCAAAGTTACAACGCTCAAAATTTAATGCAAAGGGAGATATTGTCTTTTACAGAATTGCTGACTGACCACCCCTTTGAAGTAAAAATATTAGGTGAAAGAAGTTTAGATGACAGAATATCTGAAATCAAGAAATAGTGGGAATTTGTGCATTTTAATGAGTTTGAAAAAATACATTATAATACATGGTTAAATAATCTACTGATTCATCAGTACACTGTAAAAAACAATTTGCTTAGTGTGTGTGTGTGTGTATGTATATATATATATATATATATATATATATATATACACACACACAGTGGGTACAGAAAGTATTCAGACCCCCTTTGTTATATTGCAGCCATTTGCTAAAATCATTTAAGTTCATTTTTTTTTTCTCATTAATGCACACACAGCACCCCATATTGACAGAAAAACACAGAATTGTTGACATTTTTGCAGATTTATTAAAAAAGAAAAACTGAAATATCACATGGTCCTGAGTATTCAGACCCTTTGCTCAGTATTTAGTAGAAGCACCCTTTTGATCTAATACAGCCATGAGTCTTTTTGGGAAAGATGCAACAAGTTTTTCACACCTGGATTTGGGGATCCTCTGTCATTCCTCCTTGCAGATCCTCTCCAGTTCTGTCAGGTTGGATGGTAAACGTTGGTGGACAGCCATTTTTAGGTCTCTCCAGAGATGTTCAATTGGGTTTAAGTCAGGGCTCCAGCTGGGCCATTCAAGAACAGTCACGGAGTTGTTGTGAAGCCACTCCTTCGTTATTTTAGCTGTGTGCTTAGGGTCATTGTCTTGTTGGAAGGTAAACCTTTGGCCCAGTCTTAGGTCCTGAGCACTCTGGAGAAGGTTATATATATATATATATATATATATATATATATATATATTAGTTTGTTATACTGTTTTGTTTGAGTCTTAACTGAATCTGTGAACATTTTAATCTAATAGGTAAAAGGGTAATAATTGAACAATTAAAAATTACAGAGTTGTCATTGCTTATTTTTATTTAATTTGATTTCTTGTATTGCAATATATTACTGGAGAAAATACCATCAAATTACTGTATATTTTACAAGTAAAATGCAGTAAAAATGGTACAGTACAGTAAAAGTACAGTATAAATACATTTACAGCAAGTCAAATGGTACTGTAAATATAATATAATGTACGGTATTTTTACTGTAAGTAAATTTACAGTAAGTTACTGGTGAACTATCCCTTTAAGCTGTTGGATCACTGTATTGTACAGAAGTCAGAGTAAAATACATTATGTAAAGTAGAGGCATCTGTGACATTTTAAAGATACATGCAGCAAAGTTTAGCAACAAAGGATAGCAAAACTCAGATATAGTGCAATATAAATTAGGAGTGTTGCAATCCCTGCTGGTTGTGCTTTCACAGAAGAGTTTCTTGCATTCTCTGTTGGTTCTGGAGGATTCTCTGCAGTTAGACAAAAAAGTTGAGACAAATATGTAAATATAGTACAGAGAGACAATATTTTTCTAACAATGCAATAAATACATGCAGTCAGCAGACTGGGTAAAATGTATGACAAATTAAACTGTCATAGATTAAACTGCTTTCTCACAATACATAATCGTCTTGTGTACATGTAAATTTAGTCTCTGTTTTCAAGACAAACATTCTGAAACTGACCAGGCATTATTATGTCCCTTTACCAAATGACTCACACTATGTCAGTAATGACTGCTTCCACATACCTTTGACTTGTAAAGTTAGTTTGTAATTCTTCTTCACAACTGGGATAGAGCAGGAGAACTTGCCATTATCTATGAATTTCAGATGTTTGAGTTTGATGGAGAAATATCTACGTCCATACTGTGAGGAAACACTTTCTATTCGATCTTTGAATAACACATCCTGGTCTTTTGTTAAGGCATTGCCTTTTTCAATATCATAAACAATCTTGCTTTCATTGTATCTCCAAAATACATTAATTTCATCTGGCTTTAGCTCCTTTTCTTCATATGAACAAGGCAATGTAACAGAGCCTCCAACAAAACCCTCAATTTGAACTGGCTCCTGCAGAGACACTGGAGAAGAGTAACAACTTTAGTAAGCAAACAACAAACAAACAAACTAAATTACATTAATATTTTAAGTGAGGTCTGTGAATACGAACCTTTGTCTATCAGATGAAGAAATACATAAACGAGCCAGCATCCGCACAAACAAATAAATGTTAATGTTCATCTGACTCTCTTTTAATGACCTTTTAGACATTTAGGCATATTTGTATGCAACTGGACTTCTTGATTACGGACCCAATTCAAATTCAGCAAGTGTGCTTAACAAAAGACGAAATTAAGCCACATTCGGAAAATCGTTATCTGACAATAAAAATACATGTTTTTCTTCATCTTTAAACTATATTATTACATTAAAAAAAAAAAAAAAAAAAAAAAAAAACAACGATTTATTATTAGGAGACCATGTTGACATGACATGTTTTCAGTTTCGATTTCTAGCCTGATCGTCATCCCTTCTGGTTTTAAAATATAATGAATTTGTTTGAAAGATTGAAAATTAACCACGATCACACCAAGCCATCTTATATTCATAAATACAACCTACAAGTTTGTTTATTTATTTATTTTTATTAATATTATTATTGTTTTTTCACAGAACTAAAAAAACGGTTATGTCCACTCACTCCCTCATTGTCATAAGCGTAAGTAACATTAGAAGTACTGATCTATCTTTTTTTTTTTTTTATTTTAACACGTTAACCATATATATATTGTCACGGGGTGAAGAATCACTCGACAAGGGTGGCTTCGTGAAACAATGCCCCGGAGGGTGGATTTATTTACAGTGCAAGAAATTAACAGAAAAAGGTGAGCCGGTGCAGGGTGGCTGGTGCTCCAAGTGCTGCGTGTTCAACTCCGAGTGAAAGTGGATGTCCGTTCGTGCTCCAAAACCAAAGGTGGGCTGATCGGTCACTCGCTGCTTTCTAGGAAGAACAAGAGAATAGGAGTTAGTCCAGAGATGCATTCGGCTCGAGACCAGAGTCTGTCTGTGTGCTCCAGCACGCGCTGCTTAAACAGGCTGTGGTTGATTAGAATCAGCTGTGACCGATCAGCCTGTGGAGAGTGCGTGCAGGTGCCTTTGGTTGGTTGCCAGGGCGACGCTGATTCCTTTGTGGAAGCTCGTCACACTCCCCCCCCCTAAGCGTCGTCCTGGTCCTGTGGAGAAAGGGAGACAGTAGGGGTGAAGTAAGGGGAGGGTGGGAAATGACCCCCGACAGACCTGCATAAGCTGTCCATAATCGTGAGAGGCCATCGGCGTTCGCGTTGGCAGCCCCGGCTCGGTGTCGTACTTCAAAGTGGAAGTCTTGGAGCGCTAGGAACCAGCGAGTCACCCTGGCGTTGGTATCTTTGGCGCGGGCCATCCACTGAAGGGGCGCGTGGTCAGTGACCAGGGTGAACTTGCGGCCTAGGAGATAGTACCTGAGCTCCAAGACTGCCCATTTGATGGCCAGGGCCTCCTTCTCCACGGCGGCGTACTTCCTCTCGGCCGTGGACAGCTTCCTGCTAATGTAAATGATCGGATGCTCCTCACCTTCCTGGATTTGGGACAGGACGGCTCCCAGCCCTGTGTCGGATGCATCCGTCTGCAGCAGGAAGGGGCAGCTAAAGTCTGGGGCACGGAGGACGGGAGAGGACGTAAGGGCCGTCTTGATCTGGGCAAAAGCCTCCTCCGTGGATGGGGTCCAGCATACTTTCTCCGGCTGCCCCTTCCTGGTCAGGTCTGTCAGGGGGGCGGCTAAAGAGGAGAAGTTGGGGATAAAGCATCGGTAATAACCCGCCAACCCCAAAAAAGCTCGTACCTGGGTCTTGGTTGCTGGTCTCGGGGCGGAGTGGATGGCCTCTACCTTCTTCTCCTGTGGCCGGATGAGACCACGGCCCACCTGGAATCCCAGGTACTTGGCTTCCGAAAGGGCAAGATGGCATTTGCGGGGGTTGGCGGTGAGTCCAGCCCGCCGGAGCTCCGAGAGCACCCTCCGTAGCCGATCCAGATGTTCGTCCCATGCCTCGGAGTGGACCACTACATCATCTATGTAGGCGGCTGCATACGCCTGGTGGGGCCGCAAGATGATGTCCATCATTCGTTGAAAAGTGGCTGGGGCCCCGTGTAAGCCGAAGGGAAGGGTCCGGTACTGCCAATGGCCACTGGGGGTTGAAAAGGCAGTTTTTGGTTTGGCCGACGCGGTTAAAGGTACCTGCCAGTAGCCTTTGGTGAGGTCGAGAGTGCTGATGTACCGGGCCCTTCCCAGGCGGTCCAGCAGTTCGTCGACCCGAGGCATGGGGTACCCGTCGAATTCGGAGACTTCGTTCAGGCGGCGGAAATCATTGCAAAAACGGAGGGTGCCATCCGGCTTTGGTACCATTACTATCGGGCTGGACCATGGACTCCGAGATGGTTTCTATTTACCCCCAACTTCAGCATTTGTTGGATTTCTTCCTCAATAGCCTGCCGACGAGCTTCCGGGATTCGGTAGGGCCGTTGCCGGACGATGACTCCGGTGGGTGTTTTGATATCGTGGTGTACCACATTGGTCTGCCCGGGCTGGGAGGAGAACACATCCTGGAACTGACTGACCAGGTGCTGCAGCTCCGCCTTCTGGGCAGCCGCGAGATTGGGGTTGGACATCAACAACCACGGGTTCGGTGAGACTCAATGCAGCTACTTGGTCCCGGGTCCCTACCCATTTCTTCAACAGGTTGATGTGGTACAACTGCTCCGCCTGCCGACGACCAGGTTGTCTTAACCGATACGTGACTGGCCCGACCTTCTCTACCACTGTGTAGGGTCCTTGCCAGGCAGCAAGGAATTTGCAGGCGGAGCTGGGGACCAGGACCATGACGCGATCTCCCGGCTGGAATTCCCGTGGTTGGGCTGCCCGATTGTAGTGGCGTTGCTGCGCTTGCTGTGCCTTGCTCAGGTGCTCCCGGACTAATGGCATCACTCGATCGATGCGCTCCCTCATCTGACGAACGTGTTCAATGATGGTACGATGAGGGGCCGGCTGCTGCTCCCAAGCTTCTCTGGCGATATCTAGGAGGCCGCGGGGTTGCCGGCCGAAGAGAAGCTCAAAGGGGGTGAAACCAGTTGAGGCCTGGGGAACTTCACGGATCCCGAAGAGCACGTAGGGCAGAAGGAGATCCCAATCCCGTTTATCCTCCGCTGTAACACGCCTTAACATTTGCTTAAGGGTCTGATTAAATCTCTCCACCAATCCGTCCGTCTGTGGGTGGTAAACTGTGGTCCTCAACTGTTTCACCCGCAGCAACCGGCAGAGATCCGCCATCAGCCGGGACATAAAGGGAGTTCCCTGGTCAGTCAGTATCTCCGAGGGGAGGCCGACTCGGCTGGCCAGCAGAAACAGCTCCTGGGCGATGGACTTGGCGGTAGCTTTCCTCAGGGGGACTGCCTCTGGGTACCGGGTGGCGTAATCGACGATGACCAGGATGTGTTCATGGCCACGGGCAGACCTTGGCAACGGCCCTATGATGTCCATTCCAATCCGCTCGAAGGGCACCTCTATAATGGGCAGCGGAATGAGCGGGCTGGGGGGAGGGGTCCCTGGGTGACGTAACCTGGCAGGTCGGGCAGGCCTGGCAGAATCCTCGTACTTCAGCCTCCATACCGGGCCAATGAAAGCGATCGCGGATGCGTTGTGTGGTATTGGCTGCCCCGAGGTGACCTGCCATGGGGTGTGAATGGGCCAACTCCAGGACTGCCCTCGGTTTTTCCTCTTGGCACCACCAACAACTTTTTCTCCTCCCCCCTCCTCTGCGCGACACAGTACAGCAGTCCCTTCTCAACGACGAAATACGGGAGAGTATGGGGCCGTGGGAGGACGTCCCTTTCCGTCCACGACTCGCACTTGAGTCCAGCAGTGCTTTAGTCGGTCGTCCTCCCGCTGTTCCTTGGCGAAAGAGCCCCCTCCGGTAGCCTGTTGATACACATCAAAAAACAGATTAGAATTTTGGGAGGGGGAGCTCACCATCTCTCCCGCTGTCGGAGGCGAGCAGGACCGGGCGGCGGCGGCGTTCAAGTGGCCGCCTCCGTCTTCGACGATCCCCCCTGGGGCTGACAGGCTGTGTAGCGGCGGTGAGCAGCTGGTCGAATCCGGGCCAGTCCCTTCCCAGGAGTACAGCCACCGGCAGATCTTTCATTAGGCCAGCCTCCACCGGCCAGGTACCTTGGGGTGTTGAGATGGTGACTGTACGGGCCGGCACTTGGCGAGTGTCTCCATGCACGCAGGTGATCGGTAGGAAGGTCTTTTGGCTCCTTTTTGGATCACACAGCCGCGACTGGATAAGGGTGACCGCACTGCCTGAGTCCAGCAAGGCCCGGAAACGTTTTCCATCCACCGTCACGTCGGCTTCGGGGGCTCCTGATGGCACACGCTGATGAACGATGCAGCCTGCCAGCCACGCCCGCGGAGGTGGCGGTGGTTCAGCACTGGGCATGGGCTCGTCTCGCGGTGGGGGAATCGTCGGCCTGCTGACTGGTCGCGGGGTGCCTTCGAGCGGGCGCCGCTCCTGGACCACCCTCCGGGGGAACGGCAGCACTCGGTCCCCGGCCTCGCGGTGATGTACCGCATCCGCCAGTTCGATCGCCTCCACGAGCTCCTGGGTGGTGGTCGGATTCCTCATCCCGACGGCTTGCCGGTGGGCGCGGGGAAGTGCGCGGAGGAGGCGATCGACTACCACTCGTTCCGCTACCTGAGCTGCAGTGGGGTTTCCCTCCAAGAGCCAGTTGCTGTGCGATTCGGTTGAGCTCGGCGGCTTGGGCACGGGCTGGCACGCGGGGCTTAAACTCCCACTCGTGAAACTGTTGCGCCGCGCAGATGGGTGAGAGGCCGAGTCTCGCTAAGATCTCCCGCTTGACTTCATAATATTCTTCAGCGACGGTCAAGGGAGCGAGAAATAAGCTCGCTGGGCTTCACCGGTGAGAAGGGGTGCCAGCGCGCGTGCCCATTCCTCTTCTGGCCATGATTCCCGATGTGCTGTATTTTCGAATACCTGGAGGAACGCTTCCACATCATCATCTGCCGTCATTTTTGGTAGCAGGCGCGTGGGCTTGAGCGCGAGCGTCAGGCAGCGGGAACGCGCTGGGCGGCGGAGAGCTGGATGGCCGTGATTTCCCTCCTCCGTCCGGCCCACGCGAGTGGCAAGATGTTCAGCGATCTGTTGCTGGCGGATGCTGACTTCGGCGAGGCATTTTAGTACTTCTTCCATGGCCGGGACGAGCGTGCCGCCTTCCCGATCCTGGGTGCACAAACAGAGAAAAAAATAATTAGGGCTGGGCGGTGAAACTTGCCGGTGATCACTTCACAAATCTGCCTGCATTCGTCCACCACTTTGTCACGGGGTGAGAATCACTCGACAAGGGTGGGCTTCGTGAAAACAATGCCCCGGAGGGTGGATTTACTTTACAGTGCAAGAAATTAACAGAAAAAGGTGAGCCGGTGCAGGGTGGCTGGTGCTCCAAGTGCTGCGTGTTCAACTCCGAAGTGAAAGTGGATGTCCGTTCGTGCTCCAAAACCAAAGGTGGCCTGATCGGTCCACTCGCTGCTTTCTAGGAAGAACAAGAGAATAGGAGTTAGTCCAGAGATGCATTCGGCTCGAGACCAGAGTCTGTCTGTGTGCTCCAGCACGCGCTGCTTAAACAGGGCTGTGGTTGATTAGAATCAGCTGTGACCGATCAGCCTGTGGAGAGTTGCGTGCAGGTGCCTTTGGTTGGTTGCCAGGGCG